>VXBT01001208.1:121505-152412 GCA_013400235.1 Oriolus oriolus | reverse complement strand
GCAGGAGTGGCGAGAGCTGGAGGCGACGGCGGCGGCAGCAACGAGGTGCAGTGGAGCTTCTTGCAGGTGAAGGGGGCGATCGACGAGGACGTGGCGGAAGGTGAGGGGAGCCCCGACACGCTGAGCCCTCCCCGGCGGCCGGGGGGCAGCGCAGCATCCCCGGCCGGGCCGGGGGGTGTGTGCCATGACTAAGCGAGCTCCCACCCGTAGAGCATCACACACCAGTCACGGCGCCTTCCTCCAGGTTTTTAGTGCGAATCCCAGAATCCCCAGATAGCTGGCGTTGGAAGGGACCTCTGGAGATGATCCAGTTCAGGCCCCTGCCCAGGCAGGCTCACCTGGAGCAGGTGACACAGGAACGTGTCCAGGAGGGTTTGGGACGTCTCTGGAGAGGGAGACTCCAGCCCCTCCCCGGGCAGCTGTTCCAGGGCTCTGCTCCCTCCATGGAAAGGAAGTTTTTTCGTATGTTGGGGTGGAACTTGTTGTGTTTTAGTTTATATCAGTTGCTCCTTGTCCTGTCTCAGTCACCACTGAGCAGAGTCTGGCACCATCCTCTGACAGCCCTTGAGGATATTTGTATGGATTGATGGGATCCCCTCTCGGCCTCCCTTCTCCAGACTGACCGGGCCCAGCTCCCACAGTCTCTCCTCATCTCAGAGATGCTCCAGGCCCAAAATCATCTCTGTGGCCTCCGCTGGACTCTCTCCAGTAGCTCCTTAACTTTCTTGTCCTGAGGAGTCAGGAGTTCTGGGCTTTTAGCAAAACTGCCTCCAGTTCTGGGCTTGGGATAAAAGGTAACAACCGTGATACAATACAGGGAGAAGAAAAAAAGAAACACCAGTGGAGTCTGTCAGGCTTGTCAAGTTTCGCTCTGACGCACAGAGAGTGCAGCTCTGTCATTTGTGCTGCATTGAAAAGTGCAGTTTAAAGGGTTCCTGCAGCTGTGGAGAGATTTGGTTCCCACTTGTTAACGTTTGGGAGCTATAAATAGGGATATTAAGCAGGGAAAAAGGGCACACCTTCACATTTCTCTGAAACTTTCCAAGCGCGCCATGTTTTGGACAGAGTAGAAAACAAGAAATGTTTTAACTGGGAAAAGCGTTTTCTGTAGTGTGCAGAACCAGGGTGGAGATTTGCTTGACTCTGATGAGAAAGTTCTTTTTTTGCCCCTAAATATCTTGTGTTCTAACTGTCCAGGCTGGCAACGCTCCTTCCTGAAGTGTGAATTGAGTTGCAGGGCCGTGTGTGCTCAGCTTGGGTTTGGGATTTTTTTTTACTGGATGCAGTAAATATTTTTCCTTGCTGTCTGCTATGGGGAAATTGTGCTGACAGTGTTTTCATTTTCATGCCACTTGTTTGTCATTCCACTTAAAATAATGGCCATGGGAGGGATAAACTGGGAAACTGCTATAGAAACTGGACTCACTCAGTTGTTTTCTTCCCTTCTTCCCCCCTCTGTATATTTTGTAGCTTGCTCTGAAGTTCCCAGAATTCTTGTAGAAATGTATATAAGTGGCTTTTATGTTTTTCACATGGTTCTTTTTCCTTGGATCTGTCACCTGTGTGACTAAAAGTCAGTTCTCCATGTGTAAAGGATATAGTCCTGGGGACACCTGGCTCCTGGAGGCACCTTGCTTCCCAGGTAATTCCTGAGCAGCGTGCATTTGTGCAGAGCAGGAAAGTTCTAGGAACCATTCAGCACCTGGTTTTGCAAAACTATCCCTAAAGTTTCATTTTCCTATGGGAATACCAGAACTATTTACAGGCCTTGTGACTTTTTGGTTTTATTTTGATTTGTGGCCTTTCCCCTCCTGTTACATTTTGCCTTAAAATTGGAATTAAATATAAAAAATATGCTGATTATTTGCTAATAATTTCCCAAATTTAATTCATTAGTAAGAGTACAAATACATTGCTAGATTTTGGGCCTCAGTTAGGGACATATTTACCCGTTACTGTCTTTTAAATCCTCTCTTACCAAACTGCACGTCTAAACCTGCTTGATGGGCAACTGTTGCCTTGAAAAAGCCTTCAAATTGCACATCAGTTTTTGCAATGGTGGAAACTTGCTACTGCTTTCAATTTTTGGTGTGTTTTGTGAAAAATTTGTGCTGTAGAGGAAGAGGACACCATGAAGTTGCTGTCCAGCCTATTCTGTGCGGAGTGTTTTGCTGAATTTTTGAGAGGTTTATTCAGGAGCTGAAACTGCTCAGGCAGGCAACTTTACCAGTAAATCCTTTCTTTTACAGTGCAGTTCTAGCATACGTTGTATATTCCATAGTGGTTTCTCAGGTGTCTGGCTTTAACACAAACACTGTGACAAGGGGCTGTATTAGATTGGCAGCTGGATTTTCCTAACTGGGTCATTAATACAGAAAATCACTGTCTCCTCTTTGTCTTGTCTGTGCATTGCCTTTCCTCAGTGAGTAATCTGTGACCTCTGGACAGGCTCTGTCACGAAAGAGAAGGGCACTGTTCAGTCGGACCATTCCTGAAAGACCGGGATCATCCATCACTTACTGAATATGGATTTTGTAAAGGATTGGGTATGACTTTTCTAGAATGGGAAAGTTTTTGTTGGATTCAAGGAAGGGGACTGGAGGATAAAGCAGAGATTGAGTGAAAGATTTCATGTTGGGGTTGACAACAATCATAATTTAAAAACAAAGCTAATTGAAGATTGCGTTATAATTTTGTTGTTAGTGTTAACCACGTGACTCCAAAACTTGCACTGATTGCCCATGGAACTTGTAATTCTTGGGTTGCTTTTTTTGTAGAAAGACCTTTCTAAACAGAATACAAATGCTGCCAGAGACTTCATCACTTCCATGATTTCAGTGTTGAATTTGTTCTGCATGTTCAAAACTGTCCTGTTTTGGGAGTTTTGTTGGTTGGTTTTTTTTTTTTGGCAAGTAAAATATAAATCTGTTTATTAAATAATGTACAGATATGCCCAAATTCCTGTGGGCCAGATGTTCTGCATCTAATCCGTGACCACTTCTGGGTGCAGTTCTGTATCTCTAGTTAATGATTCAAGAAATAAACTTTTTTTTTTTAATTCTCCAGATAGTGACTGGTATTGATTGACTGCCCTGACAAACTGGGAGATCCCTTGTTACCATCACTTCAGCCAACTCTCCTTCTGCTTTTGCTGCCTGTTAGGTGCTGGGTCAGACACCAGTTTGCCAGGAAGCAGAACACAAGGAGCAAAGACAACCACAGTCTAATAAAAATATATTAGCCTGTAATCCTGTACCTGTTTGAAAGTGCAGCTACAAGTGATTTAGAAATGTTCTTAGTATTAAATTGTCTTTACAAATCAGTGGTTTAAAACATTCTCGTGTGGTTCAGGAACTCACTTGGCCTGTTCTCACTGTTCTTAAAGGAAATTCTGGCATGATTTTGTTCTTTTAGAAAAACTCTAGCAGTAGAGGTGCAGGTCTGTGACATCTGGTTCGGTTGCATGGAAGGAGTTGCAGAGCTGGTTGTTAGCTTTAAGCTTTAATACTGTCTTTTTTCTGTAAGAACTGGAAAATAGGGGGCTAATGGCTACAGAGCCATGTGTGCTGTTTGCTGTCACCATAAACCGCTGGTTGTGCCTGGAGGTGACACTGCTGCAGTGGGGCAGAAGGTGGGCTGTAAGCTGGGTTTTGGGCTGGGTTTTTTCTTTGAAAGCCAGTGCTTTGCCGTGAGCAGGACTTGAGATGCCTCTGCCCTCCCGGAAGCCCTAGGGCTGCCCAAAGAAGCTGTGGCTGCCCCGTCCCTGGAAGTGACCATGGCCAGGTTGGAGCAGCCTGGGACAGTGGGAGGTGTCCCTGCCCATGGCAGGGGTGGCACTGGGTGGGCTTTGAGGTCCCTTCCAATCCAAACCAGGCTGGGATTCCATCATTATATTTTGATGAAATATGAAGCTTTGGTAAGATACAGCTTATGAACGGTGAGGAGTTTGAGTAAGCAGTGAGTGTCAGTTGCAGAGCTGGAAGTGGGAATGCAAAACAAAGCAATGTGAGCAGTGGGAATACAGGAATTCGTGCGAGTCTTCCTGTGTGAACAGTGGGAGACACTGGATTTGTCCCTGCAGAGGGGCAGGCTGGATGCAGAGGGAAAAGCTTAAGGAAAAATGACAAAACCCACTATTTTTTTAAAGGATGGGAAGGTGTGAAAGCTTCAAGTGAAAGGAAAATTTGATTTTATTATCATGTTAAGACTTTTATGAACTCCTCATAGAAGTACACGCAAAACCATCACAATGAGCTACTTAGAAAAAACTAACAATAGCATGAATTAATTAAATACACTTCTAGTAGGAGAAAGCTTATTGGAATTAGTCTTCCAAAGGTTAAAAAATAATACTGAGGCAGTAGATTTGCACAAAGAATACTGGATTATGTCACGAATCTTAGAAACAGCCTCCGTGATTTCTCATGGCTTGTAAGGAAGGCAGGGCAAGCTCTGCAGGCAGGAAGGGAACACATCAGTGTGTGTAACTGAGCTCTGGCTGTGCTGCTCCCTTTTCGGGCCATGCCCCTGTTATGCTGGTGTTGCTTTCTTTGCACTGACACATGCAGACAGCTCTGTGCCCTCCAAACTCAGAGAAGATAGCTTTTTTAGGATATAATTCAGAGGGCTTCAGTATCAAGTCACAGTCTGGCTCCATTGACGAGAAAACACAGATTGAGCTGGATGAAGGAATGGCACTCACTGTGTGTGGTGAGCTGGGGCTCTGAGGTGCTGTGCCACCCCTGAGGGGGTTGGCTGGGGGTGCCGGGCAGCCCCTGGAGCTGGCTGGGAGCAGGGTGGCACCCGGTGCTGCTGCCTGCGCCCCCCGGTTCAGCGCTCCCACTGAGCGGCCTGCGCGCTCCTCCAGGAGCCAGGTGGCTCAGCTCCAGGCATCCAGGACACACAGGAGCTGGCAGGCTTTCCCACAGAACTCCAAACAAGATGTTTGGAGTTTGCCACGGCCTGTCAGCAGCAGCACTGACCTCAAACAGCTTCTGCTTCCCGGCTGGCTGGTGCCCTGCTCATGCTTTACTTTAAATCTGTTCAAGGATTTAAATTAGTCCCAAAAGCAGAGTTATTTTGGACTAAGTTAAACCCTGCCAGGTGCCTAAAGGCAATTTAAGCCATTTTACGAGTGATTTGAGTATTAGGGCATAAAAAAATTGTTAGACCTTACAGATATTTTAGGTTGGCAGAGTGTTTAGCCATGTAAGCTAGAAGTTTGGTCTCGGCAAAACTATACCCCTTTGGTTTATTCTGCTGATTTCTGGTATACCTCACTCCTGTGTTAACTCTTCAAAGAAATCCTAGAAGTGGAAACGTAAAAATTGAGTATCTAAGGAGGCATATTCTCAAAAATAGGTGATTTTGAGTAACTTGTATGTATATGTGTATTGTCAGGTGGTTATTGGCAGCTGTAAAGTTTGGCTTGTGTTTCAGTACAATTGTGGTTTCTATCAGCTGTTAAGAAACAGCATTTTAGGAGCACTGACAGCAACAGCAGTCAGTCCCTCCCCACTGCGGGGTGACCCTCTCTGTTCCACTGGCTGTTCTGGCAGCTGGAGGGGACAGCCTTCCTTCACCTGGAGGCAAGTTGGTGACATGTACAGGGAGGAGGGAGAGGCTGAGGGGTGGAAGTGAGTGCTGGAGTCAGAATCCTGCAGTGGCTGAAATTGCAGCACTGCCTGCCTGCCCAGCACGAGGAGGGTGGGGAAGGGTCTGTTGGGAGCAGGGTGCTGCCAGCAGCTCCCTGCACTTGCCTGGTGTGGTACCTGCAGCCATCCCAACTGGAGAACTGCCTGACTTCACACCCCTGCTTCCCTCTGCCCACCCCAGAACCTTCCCGTGCAGCTGCATCTCCATGGGAATGTTTGGGAAGTGCAATTGCTGCAAGTCAGCGACAAGCAGTTCTGAGGAGGCCCTGTGTGTCTGAAACTTGTTAAGCTCCAACAGGATTTTGGTTTTTAAACATTTTTTCTATGATTTGCTCTTTAGCAGGTGCTGGTCTCTAAATTGCTTCATTTTGTTTGATAATCTCTTCCCTCTAAAGGGGCTCTCTGTTTTTTTCACTGATCTTATTTGCTCCTATTGTATTTTTTATTTGAGGAATCTTTCCTGAGTTGCTCTGAAGCGACGGTTCCTTGCTGTTCTCCACTGCCCACGTTTGTCACCTGTGGTCCCTCAGAATAGTCTGTTGTCCCTGCCTGCTGCAAAGAGAGTTGTGTTCCTTCTGATGTCGTGTCACACAGTTCAGCACAGCATTCCAGGGAGATCCCAGTGTCTGCTTTCTGAGTTGATTTAGGAGCACATAACGTGTGCTGATCCCTTCTGCACACTGTACTTGCTTCCCATCCACTGTGGGAGACCACACGGTGTTTCCCACAGCTTTGTCCAGCCACAGGAGAACTCCAGCTTTGTAGGATAACAGTGTTGGAGGGAAAGGTGTGTCACCTTTGAGCTTGATGGCAGGCACAGCAATATTCCCTCTGTGCTCAGTTCCCACTGACAGTCTCCCTGACAGTCTGTGCCAGCCATCTGCCTGCAGGCCGGTCCAGCCATTTCCTCTCAAAGCAGAGCCTCTGCAGAGAGTTCCCTGGGCCTTACAGCAGTTCCTGCTTTGATCCCAGGATGGGTCATGGAAAATGGGGCTGTACATTCAGACTCCTCTCCAGGGAGCAGGACAGGAGCCAGGTTTGCAGGCAGGCATTGTTCAGGCTGTGTGCTGAAGTGGTGCGTTGTCCATTACGTACTTGGAAAATTCTAAGTTAAAATCCCCTGGAAGCTGGAGCAGCCTCCTTTTTAGGGGCTGTTGGAGAGCTGTGAGTGTTTGGTTCCTTGTTCACTGCATGTCTGAGGACTGGGTTTGTGGCAGAAGGCTCTGAGCAGCTCAGGAGGATGAGAGAGGCGTTGGTGCTGACCATGTCTTGTTAGTGTTGGTCCTGAGCATGAGGTGCAGCTGCAAATTCCTTCTCTCCTGCGTGAGCCACCAAGTAATTCCATGTTTTCAGGTTTGGGTTTTAACCAGAGCAGCAACGCACAGCCAGCTTAGAGAGGAAAAGTTCACAGGAGCTAATTTTAGGCACCTGATGTAGATGTTGTGGATCTCTTTGCATTCTCCATTACCTCAACAGAGAGCCCGGGCGTTGATACCGGTGTCAGAAATACCCAGGATGAATCCGGGGGGGATTAAGTTAGTTTGCAGGTATAAGCTTGCTGTCATCTCCAAATCCTAACAAAAGCCAGTCTCTGCCACCCCAGCCCCCTTCACTCCCAGCAGAGCTTGCCCAGGAGGCTCTGGAGGTTATAAACTTCCCAGAATTCTGGCAGGAGTTGTTTGTACAGAGATTCACTCTTGGCAGGGATGGTGAAAGGGTCAGAGCACTCAAACTGAACTTTGACACATCTGTCAGGACTTAACAGGGCTGTCCCGAGTCAGGGAACAGGCTCCACCACGTTACTGTAGAGCTGGATGTTTGTGGCCTCTGATGTGTTGGGGTGGTGTTTCCTACCTATGGAAGTGCTCAGCGCTCTTAAATTTGGGGGTGCTACAGAATCACAGTGTAGTTGCCAGCAATCCTTTTAATACACCACCTGTGAAAACAGCTCGGAGGTTCTCCTCTGGATGCAGAGTATAACCAAGTTGGAACTCATTTCCAGAAGTGAGGCTAAACATGAATTTTTCATGTCTGGAAAGAAATATTGCCAGCCTCGTATCTTACTGTGAAGTCCCAGGGATTGCTGCCCTCCCTGGTTACAGGAGGGAGATTTACATGGATGCTTGCAGAGCAGGTACCAGCCCCACAAGAACAGAACTGCAGGGACAGCTGGACAAACCTCTGTTTCTAGAAAAGCAGTACCTGAGAAGAGAGCCTTGGGATGCTGTCCACGAGCAAATGTCACACTGGTTTGGCTTTGCTCACCCTTTCCCACATTCCATTGGGAGTTACTCTGCTGGCATGGAGAAAAGGCTGAAAGTAAGGCAGGGGAATAAGACTGGTGCATGTATACCTGAGGAGGAGTTATGGCATCTAATACAAAAGCTTAGAAGTCCCAGAGTTAATGCGATGATGAAGAACCTGCAGAGGTTTGCTTTGTTCTTTCCTTAAAGTTTTAAGCTGACTTGGAAGTGAAGAGCAAATGTAGGTGGGTGAAGTGTTGAGCAGAACAGGGATGGTTTGGAATTCATTCTGTGCTTTACTTGGAGTCTTGTAATTTTTTTTAATTTCACCTGCTTTGAGATGGTAGAGTGCTGAGGATAGTGGGTGGAATGCTTTGGGGGACTGATCTGCTTCAATTAAACATGCCTATAGGGAAAACTTTATAATTCATACATTTATGTGTAAAACAAGTACAGTGCTATTAAAACAGGTGATTGCTCATATTCCAGATTTTTTAACTTAGAAAATATTTGAAGGAAGCGTCTCTATTCTTGTCCTGCTGTGCCCTCCCTGTTCCCTAGAGCACGTTGGTGACAGACTATTTCAGTGCATGTTCTTTAGCCTGCACTTTTTGTTTCAAGCCATGGAATTTGGGTAGTGTCTGTGTTTTGATGTGTTTCCACCCAAGATTGTGTTTGGCTGGATAGCACTGCTGGGGAATGATGGCTGTATCAGCAGCTGGTTTGGGCATTTTTGGGAAACAGAAATGATACACAGATTATTTTGAGCAAATAATTACGTGAATACTCCAGTAGAGGATGGGAGACGCTAATAATAACTTCTTCGCTTTCTGAAACAAAATGGAAAAGTAGTTTTTGTGACTTTGAAAGAATTGCATGTGTTAAGGAGGCATTTATTCATGCTAGGATGGTTACTGAGGCTCCAAGGGTAAAAGGGAAGGGCTTGCAGTTGGTGGTGGTAGGAGAATATTGGTTTTGCCACTAATAAACTTCCATAACTCAAGGGCTTCTTCATATCTGAGCACTGAAAATGTCATAAAATTGCTCTGTGAAGTTACTTCACTGATTGCTTACCTCCTCAGTTTGTTTCTTTTTTGTGGTTTGCTACTTTTCCAGAATGTCTTCTAAAATCCCTGTGTATAATTGATAATAACTGGTAATTGACTGGTAATTCCCTTTAAAGAAAGGTGACTATAAAACTGGATGTGCCCAAAAGCTGGTTAGTAATGTGATACTGAAGGCTGGCAGAAATCTGTAGAAAGATGATATTTGCTCATTTATTTAGTTGTTCTAAGTAATTATTTTTTTAATCCAAGAAGGTAAATCATTATCTCTGCACACTAGGAAAAAACTTTTAAGGGCATCATTGATAAAAGACGAAAAAGGAATTTATATTGAGAAAATTGGTTAGGGTTTGTAATCATCTTCCTCGTGAGAGTGGGGTGTTATTGAAAGGAATTTCAAAGATAGCACATGAAAATCAATACAGGAAAGGAGTTTCCAGGGAGTCTCCAATTGCACACTCTGGAACTAATTGATATCATACACTTCAAACCTCAGAATTTTGCTATCTGCATCATAAATGGCAATATTTGATGTGAGCAGGCCCAGCAGGAGCAGTGTTTGCTGAGTGCTTTGTTGGGTTTGTTACCATCTGCCCCGGCCCCGGGACTGACATTTCCAGCTCCTTATCTCAGCACCCCTTGGCTGGGGGTTGTTCAGTGGCAATTAGCTCTTTATTGCCCACAGGGACTGTGGCTGCACTGGGGGAAAAACAGCCCCAAGGGTCCTGAGGGCTTCTCCTTCCCTCTCCTGCTTTCATCTGTCTTTGCTGATGCTTCTGCATGGAGCTGGTTCAGGAAGCCCAACTGGAAGAATTTTGTTTCTGTTTTCCCCCTTTGGCCTAGGGGAGCTGCCTGTTCCGGGCTCCTGAAGGAGCTCCATGAGTGCTCAGCTTGGGAAAGGCAGGTGTGGCTCAGCTTCACCTGGATCAGGGCACACTGCTCCATGGGAACACCACGCCTGGCAGGATGCACACGCCGGGGTGGGATCCCCAGGGGGGAAGCTCAGGGCAGGGATATCCCCATGGACACTGCAGCTTTGCTGCCCATGGGCAGTGCACACACCTTGGGAAGCTCAGATCCATGGACACTGCAGCTTTGCTGCCCATGGGCAGTGCACACACCTTGGGAAGCTCAGATCCATGGACACTGCAGCTTTGCTGCCCACGGGCAGTGCACACACCTTGGGAAGCTCAGATCCATGGACACTGCAGCTTTGCTGCCCATGGGCAGTGCACACACCTTGGGTTCCTAAGCCAGTGTGCCTGTGGTGACTGAAGGTCCCCAAAGCCTGCACTGAGGAATGAATAAGTGTTTTAGCTTGTTGGTAGAATTGTGTTAGGCTTTGGAACATGGCTGCATTTGGGGATGTAAATGAAGAATTGTGTCATTGCATTAATACAAGTTGTAATGCTTTTTTTGTGCTCGAGTCTTGGAACTCCTTGATTTGCTTTCCACATTACAGTGCTGGTTTATTTCTGTTCTCTTTACAGCTGATATAATTTCAACAGTTGAATTTAATTACACTGGTGATCTTCTTGCAACAGGAGACAAAGGTGGCAGAGTGGTTATATTTCAAAGGGAACAAGAGGTCAGTGACTCAAAAAACAAAAGTTACTACACTGTTACTACACTGTTCTTGTGTTTCACAGTCTCACTTCATCTGTTCATGCCCTGAGGTTTAAATGGTCTAAATGGAGAGTTTTCTCAGAAAACCCCAAGTTAGCCAAATTTCTAAATATCTGCCCTGTGCTGTACTTGGTAAGTTGGTCTGGTGAGGGTTCCCCTCCCTCCTTCCAAAAAAAAAAAAGTCCCCAAAATCCAAGTGAGCTGTTTGTATGTGCCTGGTGTGCTCAGTGTCGCTTTGCAGAATTTGGACTTTCTCTGGAATTTTTCCACTGGGTCAGGCTGATCTGAGATAAATCACAATGCTTTGGGAGAGAATGTGAAAGACGTTCAGAAAATAAGCTGCCAGGACAACAGGATAAGGTGGTTAAAAATTGTTTGAGAACTCAAAACCAGTGGGAACAGCCACTTCTCCAGAAGCACTTGAGTGTTTCCCATCAGGAGGGTGGGAGCACTGTCCCTCCTGCATTTCCAGAGATCCTCTTCATGGACATCAGCTGTGTGACAGTGCTGTAATGTTCCTGTGTGTTCATCCTGAGCCACATCCCTGAGCTGAGATACCCTGAGCACCAGTGGGGATGGGAAACGTGCACCAAGGGCTGAAAAGTGATTGTCATGTCTGGGAGGAATCTGGGATTGTGTTCTTTAAAAAGTCAGTATTCCACATGGCAGTTCTCACCAAAGTGTCTGCTTATCCTGTCCTCTGAGGAGTTGAGGGGAATTTGAGGGTTTGAGCATTCTCCTGGATCAGAAATACCAGAATTGATCATGGAATTTTAATTTAGCTTGTCTTGCATGAATATTACAAATGTTCAGGTGCTGTGGGATTTCTCCAGCAGAGCCCTCTGCTCTCCTTGTGGGGCTCAGATGATGAACACCTGGCCAGTATTTTGCATTTCTCCTGACTGCTGCTGTTCATAGCCCCCGATCCCACAGGTGCCTCACTGGTGGTACTGGGAGACTGTGGAGCAGTGAGATGCCAGCACTGCTGAAATGTTACCTGGCTGCACCCAGACAGCTCCAGGCTCATTCATCATTTACTGGGGGTGACCAGAGACTTAACTAAGGCCCAGAGATAAGGTCAGAAGTGCCTCAGGAGCATCCTGAGCTTCTCAGGATCTCGGACTTGCCTGACGTGGAGGGGGACTGTTACGGGTTGGCTCTCAGTTGTTCCTTAAGGCAACACCCACCTGTCACAGCACTTCACAGGTGGGGAAGAAAAAACACCAAGTCAGACTATTCACACAGGAATATTCAGCTGTCTCCTTGGGAACATGTGGAAACTGAGGGAAGAGTTGGGAATGAGGGACATTTCTTTTGTCATGTGCAAAACTGCAGGAAAGAATCTAAAATAAGTGTATGATACTGGAACCTTAAAATCTAATAACCATACTTTTTACCCAGTTTGGATTTAAGACTAGATTAACTAGGTCAGTGACAATTTACGGTGGTTATACAGTTCTTCAGACGTTTGGGAAGGCACCCTGGAATGCTCTAAATTGTGCCCTGGGCTCATATGACTTGACTTCACTTGCAAGCAGCAATTACTCCAACCAAGTATGTGAGTAGAGAGGGAAAGCACCACTGCCAAGGCAGCTCGCTCCGAGTGCAGGGAACTTCTGGATGGGGTCAGGTGAGAGGATCCTGCCCAAAATTCTTACCAGTCAATGACATGTAGGGAGTAAAATCATGTGAAGTCTCAGAGTTAACTGAGAGTGTGGAAACTGCACAGCCGTGAGACCCTGCAGGGCAAACTGCACCCCTGGGGCTGTTCTGCAACACGAACCACTAACACTGACTGCCTTGGAAAGCCTGATAACAAGTTACCTCAAATCTGATAATGCAAATCTGGGGAACCTTGGGACTTTGCTCTCTGTTCCTTGCTCCCACACCCACCACACGAGGATAGCAAAGCCTGAAGGGTGCACAGATATTTATTTATACATAAAGCTGCACTTCTGAAGAGGAAGGCTGTATGTGCTGTATTGGTGCTAAACTGGGTACAGTATCACAGAATGAAGATGTAAAATTCAAGACCTGTTGTAAAAGCTGACGTTCTGATTGACAGTTTGTAGTCACTGATTTGTATGGGCCATTTCTGAGGGACCCTGTGACATCAGCCTCAGGAAATGCTCTGTTTTCTTGCAGACTAAAAGCCGTCCTCTCTCTCGGGGAGAATACAATGTTTACAGTACCTTCCAGAGTCACGAGCCTGAGTTTGACTACTTGAAAAGTCTAGAAATTGAGGAAAAAATTAATAAAATTAGGTGGTTACCACAACAGAATGCTGCTCACTTCCTGCTGTCTACAAATGGTAAGGGCCCTTTCTTTTGCAGAAAGAACTTTGTCATTGGAATATTGTCTCACCTGTCATACACTTGGGGTTTTTTTCTGATGTGTTTTGGGGTTGTTTTAATGTCTTCTCTAATTACATGCAAAATGTGTTTTGGCTGTAGTGCTGCGTGTGAGTGCTGTGTGAATATTGGGTCTCTCTAGTTTTGGTGCATCATGGAGCATCTCTAAATGAAATTGTAGAACTGGGGACAGGGGTTAGTGGGAACAGTTTGGACTCATGTCTTAAAGGTATTTTCCAACCTAAACTATTGTATGGAAAAAACTTGCTCTTATTATCAGAGGAATATGCTTATTCCTAACAGTTTGGATCACTTTGTGAGGTCATAATGAAATTTTAAAAGCGGGAGTGATTTGTGTCTGCTGGTCTGTGTAATTAAAATAATTTCCTCTGATAGAAGTCTTAAGAAAGCATTCTTTAAACTGTGTCATCTTAAATGCTCTGCAGGAGTTTGGGGAGGAGAGGTTTGGCTCCAGTTAGCCGAGGATCTCACTCTTGGCTGAGACAAGCGTGCACTCACTGGCTGCACCTGGAACACTTCCCTGGTAACACCTGGGAAGTGCCTTCCTTGGGAACCCTAAACCATGGGGCAAATCCTAATCTCTGCCTTTGGCTGGCTCTGAGCGAGTATCTGGGACAAGCTTGGTTTCCTTTAGGACAGTTACTGCGAGGAGTTCATGTGTTTGTTGGGTTTGGTCCCTAGCAGTGCTCTGTTAATATAATTCAGATAATTGTACAGGGCTTAGTGGGGAATCTGGGTAATTGGTGTGTGAAACTCTCACAGTTTGTCACACAGGGCAGTGGCATTTGGGTGAGTGGGAGGCACAGGGCCTTACTGCTCAGGCACAAATTGGGGTTTTATTCAAACTGCACTTCACATTGTGGGCAAAGAGCTCCATCAGGGTCCTTCTGCTGCAAGCAGTGGGAACTCAGACAGGTCACTCATGTTCATTTTGCTGAGTCCGTGTTTAGTGATTTGATTTTGTATTGAATTCATTCTCAAGCATGTGAATTTTTGGTTTTAGATAAAACTATTAAACTATGGAAAATAAGTGAAAGGGATAAAAGAGCCGAAGGTTATAATTTAAAAGATGAAGATGGAAGACTTAGGGAGCCTTTCCGAGTCACAGAACTACGGGTACGTCTCTGCTCTTTGACTTTGTGTATCTTTGTGCATGCCCTTCTCTATCTTTGTGCTACCAAACTGAAATGTGCTAATCAAAAATGGTGTTTGGGTCAGGGTCATTGAAAACTTCCGGAAAAAATGGAGACATTTCATTTTCTTATCTATAAAAACTATTTTAAAAAGTTCCTCTGGAAAGCCTGAGGGAAACTTTGATCATTACAATATTGTATTTCTAAGAGGATGACTCAAAAATTGGAACAGGGTATTCTGTGGCTGGGTAAAGGTGTGTTTGTTAGAGGCAAATTCCAAGCATTTGGATAACCTGGTGTGCACTGGAATAGTCTTGGACATCATGCTGTAGTGGTAGGGGTAGTGCTGCAAACTTGGGATCATTTAGAGCAGGAGCCCAAGAAATGAAACGTGAGGTTGGGGTTTTTTCTGGAGTTTTATGTTGTTCACCATCAGCAGGAACAGAACCGAGGCTCTCGCTGCTCTCAGAGCCACCCCTCCATTGCAGGGACTTCGCTGGGGGCGTTTCTTGGGGTTTTGTCTTGCTTTTGCTGAAGTTGAACGTTGGACAGAAGCTTTGGGTGTACATAATGTGTTGGGAAAGGATATCCACTGCCTCGGTGTGTGCAAGGCAGGGTTTGGCTGGGTGTTCCAACGAGAGCAGCTAAAGCCAAGGACATCCCTTAGGATCCAGTGCCTTGGCCCAGTGGTAGAAGGAGGTCCCAGTGGGGTTCTGGGTTCTGCAGCCTTGCCCTGCTGGGGAGTTGGTGAGAGCAGGCACGGGCTGGGCCACTGGAGGAGCACCTTGGGCTCCTGAAGGCACTGTCCTGTGTGAGGGGAGCAGCAAGAGCAGGAACCTGTCTGCAGTGAGTCCCCTGCACTCGCTGCTGCTCTGGGGCAGGAAGGGTGGGCTGGGCTGCAGCCCTTGCAGGCACTGCAGGCTGGGAGAAGGGCTGGTGGGTGAGCCAAGTCTGAACAAGAGCTGGCAGGAGGAAAAGCCTCACCTGGAGGTCCCCCCCATGTTAAAGTGCTCAGGGTTTGGAGAGCCAGAGTGTACCTGGGGCTTTGGGGCTGTGTTGGCAGGTTTTGTTGCAGAAACAATGCCCATGTTTGTGGGGAAGTGGCCATGGAGGACAAGCAGCACTTTACACAGAGACCGTGGCATTTCCCACTCCCATTCCTGAGCTTTCCCATTAGTGCATCTCTGCTGCCACGGCCAGGCTGGGAGCACTCTGTGGTGAGATAGGACAGTGCCTGATAAAAAGTAATGGATTAATTGTAGTCGTTAGTTGGATGTAAACAGACTGGGAGATACAAACCGGGAGAGCAGTTAGGGAGCTCTGGGATGAATCAGTCCCTGTTCCAGGAAGACAGGTTATCCTGGGCACCCCTGGGCTCGGCTGGTTGTGAGAGTGGGACATCCAGGTGTGCCTGAATTCCTGCTGACTGTTAGGAACAAATTGGGAATTTTCTTGGAGACTGTTCTCCCTGGTTTCCTGAGCATCCGTCTGAGATCTGGGGCATTTCTAAGGGCTTGTTTCTGTAACCTTTGGATGTTGTTACAAACAGAGCCCATGTGCTGCTGGGTGAGGCACCAAGGGCTGGCTTTGACAGGGGAGGTTTTCTGTTGGCAGTGTCCAAAGTCAGCATCCATGACTCCACAGCCTCTCTGTGTTTTTCGTGCTCGGTGGATTTCAGAAGCGTTTAGTCACCAAATCAATACAGAAATCTATGCAGTGCAATTAATTAATTGCCATTAAACCACCTGTGGGGTTCAGGGCTCAGTGTTGGTGCCAGTTCTGTTTAAGGTCTTTATTGATGATCTGGATGAGGAGATCAAGGGCAGCCTCTGAGTTCAGAGAGGATGGGAGGTGAGTGGGATGTGCATCTGCTGGAGGGCAGGAAGCTCTGCAGGGGGATCTGGACAGGCTGGATTCGTGGGTCGGGGCAGGGGTGGAGACCCCATCCCTGGAGGGGTTTCACAGCTGTGTGTGGTAGTGGTGATAGTGGATGGGGACAGTGGTGGCCTCAGGAGTGCTCGGGGAGTGGACTCGGTCTGGAGGGTGTTTCCTACCCCAGCGACTCCGTGCCTGGGTGGGTCAGCAGTGAGCTTGTGCCCAGCTGTGTGTCCGTTCAGGTGCCAACGCTGAAGCCCATGGACCTGATGGTGGAGGCGAGCCCGCGCAGGACCTTCGCCAACGCCCACACCTACCACATCAACTCCATCTCCGTCAACAGCGACTACGCCACGTACCTGTCTGCAGACGACCTCCGCATCAACCTCTGGCACCTGGAAGTCACCAACAGGAGCTTCAGTATCCTTTTGTGCCCTCTGCACAGCAGGTGCAGCTCAGCTGCCTGTGTTTAGGAGAATCACTTTAATGTTACTAATTAGAGTGGGTGTTTCAATCCAGGGATTAAAAGAGGATTTTGAAGTCTGGAGGTGTAATGCAGTGAAAGCAGGCTTTGGGATGCTCAGACTTTCCTGAGGGCAAGCATGCCTCCAGCGGAAAACCATCAGAAGTACCAGAGAGGGTTTGATTTCTAAGGAGAAATTGAGGAATTGTGGGAGCACCCCTAATGTGTGGAGTTCAATCAATTTAGATAAGAGTTGTTGGATATGAAGAGTATGTCCTTTGTTACTGTGGATACTTCTTTCAAAGTTTGTGGTCTCTTAACCAAGTGACCCTTCTCTTGAAAGCAAATCTCAATACTCCTTCATGTCAAATGGTATCATTAACTGCAGAAGTACTTTTCAGATCTTTTTGCAAACCTGTGCATCCAAAACTAGCAGTGTGTTTTACATTGACAAATCTGCAGTAAAATAAAAGTTGCAGTACTGACTCCTGAACAGGTCATTTTCTGAAGTTTTAGGTCAGGTTTTTCAAAGCTTTAGATAAAGAGATGAGGTTTATTTGGTGTGCAACAGGAAACATTAAGAAGGAGGCTTGAGGAGACTTGATGGACTTTGGTTCTTGTGGGATATTCTTTCACTCTAGGAGTCAGAAATAGCCCGGCATCTGTGGATTTGGGAGGGAGAGAGTTGGAGAGGCACTTTTTAAAAGAGCATGTAATGACTGGCCAAGGGGGAATGGCTTCCCTCTGCCAGAGGGCAGGGCTAGATGGGGTACTGGGAAGGAATTCTGTGAGGGTGGGAGGCCCTGGCACAGGATGCCCAGAGCAGCTGTGGCTGCCCCTGGGTCTCTGGCAGTGCCCAAGGCCAGGCTGGACGGGGCTTGGAGAAGTCTGCTCCCTTCCAACGCAGACCATTCTGGGATTCTGTGACCTGTCAAATCCAGACCTCCCCACTTTGTGTGCCTTGCAAAGTGCAAAGGAAGCTCCTGCCCCAGTGTCCTACCTGGCATTTTGGAGCTCTGCTGGCGATGAGCTGCCCTTGGGGCTCGCGTGTGAGGCGTTGCGGGCCTTGACCAGCTGTGGCAGACATCGTGGACATCAAGCCGGCCAACATGGAGGAGCTGACGGAGGTGATCACGGCGGCCGAGTTCCACCCGCACCAGTGCAACACCTTCGTGTACAGCAGCAGCAAGGGCACCATCCGCCTGTGCGACATGCGCTCGTCAGCGCTGTGCGACAAGCACTCCAAGTGTGAGTGCCCTTCCTGCCTCCCTGCCTGCCTCCCTTCCCTCCTTCCGGCCACAGGGGGAGCGTCAGGCACCACCTGGCTGCTCCTGTTTGCCCCTTTCTGCCTCATAAGCTGACGGGGACGAGTGCTTTGGGCACCAGTGAGACCTGTGTGCTGGCCACCCTCGGGCTTGGTGCCTCTCGAGGTATCTGCTCATCACGTGCCAGTTCAGGGCAGCTCTTTCACCTCTGGGTGTTGGAAACTGGGCTGATGCTGTCAGAATCCCTGTCCCCTGTGGTCAGTGAGCTGCTAGGATAGGTTGAATCCTTAGGAATATGCCCTGGAGGTTTCCAGGGGTGCAGGGTGGCTGCTCCTTAGGCTGCTGAGCCACCAAAGCATGAGCAGGTGAAGAGGGAAAGCTTTGCTGTGGAAGCCATGAGAATCCTGCCCGGGCCTTGCACACAGCCACATGTTCCCTGCTGGCAGAGCTGTGCTTTAGCAGTGTGCCCAGCCCTGGGGGTGCCTGCCACACTGACACTGCCAGGCCAGCTTCCTGCAGTGCAGAGAGGGGTTTCTTGGTGCTAGAAGGAAATATTTGTGCAATGGGAAGTGACGAATGTGAGGCCACCCCACTGATGTGGTTCAGTGTTGCAATAAATCACTTTAAAGCAATTTATTTTTAACTGCTTGTGACTGAATCACGTCCTGCTACAAGGGGTCTGTCAAAAATGAGCAAGATCTGGGTAGCCTGGGTCAGGAATCTCTGATTTCAGAGGTTGACTCGTGGATTTAAACAACACATACGTTGATCTGCTCTCTAAAATCACACAAATTTGCAAATGCAGCTGCTGACATCTCAGTAGGTTGTTTAGTACAGCTGTGGTTCAGATCTAAAGAAAAGCACATTGTCCAGTGGTGTCCTCGTGTTTGGGTCGCTGTTGGTTGCTGTGGTTGATCCCCCAGACCTGTGAGTTGTGGTTTGCTGGTGCTGTGCTCCAGTTGAATGTTGGAGATGGACATCTGGCAATCCGATGATCTAGAACACCATGTTGCTAAAAACAAGATTATTTCTGAAAAGTGTCTAACAGCAACTTTCTTCAAAAGGAAACTAGTCATTGATCTTAAATTTTCCAGTACTGAAAACATTGGAAGCTGTAAGAGCTGGCATTGGTTTCATGTGGAACTGTGTGTTCTCTCTGCAGTTTTTGAGGAACCTGAAGATCCTAGCAGCAGATCATTTTTTTCAGAAATAATATCCTCGATATCTGATGTGAAATTCAGCCACAGCGGGCGATACATGATGACAAGAGACTACCTGTCTGTCAAGGTGTGGGACCTCAACATGGAGAAGAGGCCCGTGGAGACCTACCAGGTACGGCGTGGGCGTGTCCCGAGCTGTCCCCTGTGTCCCCGTGCCCCGTGTGCGTGTCCAACGCGTGTGCTGTCCCCAGGTGCACGAGTACCTGCGCAGCAAGCTCTGCTCCCTGTACGAGAACGACTGCATCTTCGACAAGTTCGAGTGCTGCTGGAACGGCCCCGACAGGTGAGGGGCTGAGGGGGCTCGGGGTCCGGCCGGGAGAGGGCCCGAGCCGGGTGCTCTGAACAGGAGGGTGCCAGCGGCTCCATGACACTGAGGGCAGAAATGCCCCTGGAGCAGGCACTTTGCACAGAGGAGATTGCTGGGGCTGTTCCTGCCCTGTGCTCAGAGCTGGGGCCTGGCACAGGAAGGAGCTGGAGCTGCTGGAGCCAGGCCAGAGGAGGCACCAAATGATCCGAGGGATGGGGCAGCTCTGCTGGGAGGGAAGGCTGGGAGAGCTGGGGGTGCTCACCTGGGGAGGGGAAGCTTTGGAGTGGCCTCACTGTGGCCTCACAGTGCCTGAAGGGGCCAACAAGAAACATGGAGAGAGATGATTTACAAGGGCCTGGAGTGCCAGGACAAGGGGGAAGGACTTCCCACTGCCAGAGGGTGGGGATGGGTGGAATACTGAGAAGGAATTGTTCCCTGAGAGGGTGGGGAGGCCCTGGCACAGGGTGCCCAGAGCAGCTGGGGCTGCCCCTGGATCCCTGGCAGTGCCCAAGGCCAGGCTGGACATTGGGGCTGGGAGCAGCCTGGGACAGTGGGAGGTGTCCCTGCCATGGCAGGGGTGGCACTGGGTGGGCTTTGGGGTCCCTTCACACCCAACCCAGTCTGTGCCTTCTGTTGACACGGGACAAAGGGGTAGAGGAGCACCAGGAAAACCTGCTTTGCTCACGTTCAGATGAACAAAGTGTAACTGCAGCTGAGTGCCAGTGGCAGGAGGGGAGACTGGGGAGCACCTGCTGAAAGAGAAGTGGTGCAGTGGAAGCAGTGCTGAAGTCCCAGAGGAACTGAGCAGGTGTCCAGTGGAGAGGAGAGGAATGCCATGGAATGCCATGAACGTGGTCCGACAGTCACGTGTAGGGGAGAGAGGAGGGGGTGGATTTTATTTCTAACAGGATCTGCCTTTTTCCTTGAACCAGTACAATCATGACTGGATCTTACAACAACTTCTTCCGGACGTTTGAGCGGAACACGCACCGGGACACCACCCTGGAGGCGTCCCGGGAGAGCAGCAAACCTCGTGCCATCCTAAAGCCACGCAAAGTGTGCACAACTGGGAAGAGGAAGAAGGACGAAATTACCGTTGACAGTCTGGACTTCAACAAGAAGATTCTGCACACGGCGTGGCACCCCTCGGAGAACATCATCGCTGTAGCTGCCACCAATAACTTGTATTTATTCCAGGAGAAGATTAACTAAGGATGGCTGCCCGCGGACAGAGTCTCGTCTCGCATAGTTCAGCTCAGTTGTTTATCTGTAACAGAAGGCCTTGTTGTCCTGTCAGTGAGGAACATTGATGCACTTACTTCCCTTGAGCTATCGGAGAGCATCTGGCCTGGCTTTGAGTTCCTGGCGTGGTTCTGCCTTCGGTGGGGTGGGAGCGTCCACGCAGCTTTCGGGGAGGACCCTCCGAGGCAGAATTGGTGGACAGTGCTCAATGAGGCCAACACTCAAAACAAATGTATTTATTGATGTCTGAGCCTTCCTTTCCAGTTTATAGACCAAAAAATTTAACACCTGAGAAAAAAAAGTTGTCATAAAAAGTGTAATTTCTCTCTCTCGCTCTCTCTGCTGTAATATTTGGGCCTTTCAGAACATTTCTCGTGCTTGATGCCTGTACATTCCTCCTCGGGCCTGGGGCCAGGGGCTGCCCTCGGAGCACTGCAGCAGGGCTTGAGGCGGGGTCTAGGCAGGTGTCCGTGGCTATTTACTCACCAACTGTACCTATAACCACACCTTCGGTGGAAACCACTTAATAAATAACAGCCTCTCAAACGTGTTCTTAGAGCTGGAGGGATGTATTCAGTCTTCTTTTTGTATTGCATGTCCTGAGCTGGTGCAGAACAGTTCTGGTGGCACCTCTGACAGGGTTTGCCCCAAAACACCGAGTTTTTGGCAGACTAATACGAACTTTTTTGTGTAGTATTTCAGATTCTAAATTTAGAGTTTCCATGGCATTGTCATAGAGTTGGAGTTGCACTGGATTTGTTGTCAAAGGCTCTGTGTGTGCCAAGTAGGAGATGGAAAGGGTCCTAGAAACATCCACAGCCTTAACCAAGTGTCGGCCTTGCACGGAGGGAACCAAAACATTGACACCTTCTCTGCTTTGAGGATAAAAATGCAGCTTCTCTGGTGCATCTCACCCTCAGCCAGAGACAGACCTGACGTGCATTAGGGTTTTTAACCTTTTTAGTATTTGTCACGAAGGGAACAGTTTATTTTAAATATTTGGCGTAGTATCTTGTATCTCCCACTGCAGCTCCAGAGCTGCTCTGGGCTGTGCCGCGGCACAGCCGGGCCGGGCTGCCCAGGGAGGGCCACGCCGAGCCCGAGCTGGCGGGACAGCGGCTGCTGGAGCTCTCTTGCTCACTTGTTTTAAGCCTTAGGTACTGTTTCTTTTTTTGTTGTTTTGTTTTTTTTTTTTCTTCCAAAGAGGCCTAAATCACATCCCCTTCCCCCGGATGGGCCCGGGGCCGAAGGGCCCCGGAGCTGCCGGCACGTCCAGCAGCCAGAGGCTGCGCTCTGCCGTGTGCCTGCAGCCTGGGAATTCCTTCCCAGAGCCCCAAGCTTTCCCCCAGCAAGTCCCAAGTGTGGTTACACTCCGTTTTCCCTGGAACAAAGGCGTGTTCCAGTCCCAAGAGCAAACCGTGGCCGTCCCACCCCTCCCGGTACCGCCCCCCGAGCCGCTGGGTCCCAGGAAGGTGGGAAGGACAAACCCTGAGGTTCTCCCAGGAAAGGTTCAGTTCAGTCGGTCCCATCCTGTACATTGGTTGTGACACTTTGGAACTCTGGAGATGTGGAACTGGGGGGTCACTGAAGCGTTGATCCGACCGCGTTCCCAACGCCCGCTCGAGCCGATCCGTGGGGTTGTACATAATTGTTCAGTTCTTTTGACCAAAAAGTTTAATAAATTTTAAATGTTTATCTGGCCGTGCTCCCTGTGTTTTGACATTTCCTTCCATGTGGGAGGGAATTGGCTGGATGGGCAGGCCCAAGGAGGGTTTGTTTCCATCTGGAGTGGTTGGTTTGGAGTGGCCAGAGCTGCTGTCCCTGCTCCAGGACACAGCAGCGCTGGCTGGTGTGGATCTATTCTTTCAGCAAATACCAGTGGAATATCAGTAAAAAGGATATGATGGAATCTCCTGTTCTATAGCCCTGTTTGCTTGTACCACTTCCAATTAATGTGTGACTGTTCTCACGGAATTTTAAATTTTTTTCGTTTTATCTAAAACCAGATTTTAGTGTCAAGTTTGATAAAGCTGCTGCCTAGTGGAGCACCCTGGTCTAGTGAAAGGTTGTGCCCCCCATGGCAAGGGGCGGAACTGGGTGGGCTTTAAGGTCCTTCCCAACCCAAACCCTTCTGCGATTGTTTCTGCCCCGTGGCTTTGGGCAGTCTCACCCACGGAAGGTCATGGACGCAGGCTCAGCCCCTCGGTGATTATCATGCCCTGAAATTCTAATTAAAATCCACATCAATGAGGAGTGAGCGAGCACAGAACCTTTCAGTACCTCTGAGCCCTCACTGTGCCCGAGCAGGAGCCAGCACAGCCCTGGGGAGGAGGGAGCTGGGGGACTGACGGTGGCAGTGAAAAAGGGATGCTGTAGTTTAACCCCCTCCAACCAAAGCCCAGGCGTTGGCTCAGCTGCAATTTGCTGCTCTCAGTGCCACAGGAAACAGAAGCGGCACCGGAGCGTTGTGGGGTTCTGATCCCACCTTTGCTTTTGGCTCCAGCCAGGGCCAGGGTTTGGATTGGAGATCAGGAAAAATTCCTTCCTGGAAAGGGCTGCCCAGCCCTGGCACAGCTGCCCAGGGCAGTGCTGGAGTGCCCATCCCTGGAGAGCTGTAAAAGTCCTGTGGAGGTGGCACCTGGGGACCTGGTCAGTGGTGCCCTTGGCAGCGCTGGGAATGGTGGGACTCGATGGGCTCACAGGGCTTTTCCAGCCTCAACGAGTCCATGGTTTTCAGCTCCTCAGGAGCATCACAGCCCCGTGTGTGTGAGCATTGAGTGCAGGCTACCCAGGGCCTGCTGAGGTTTGTTTGATGCTGTTTCTATGGAAACTTCTCAACTCCGTGTCAGTGACGAGTGGGAAAGGGGCAGGTGGAGGCCAAGAGCCTCATCAGCCCCTTTCAGCCATTACTGCAGAAAAAGGAATGAGGAAACTCTGAGTTCACCAGGAACCTTTTTATTTAAATATATAAAACATGGTATTTTGGCAAACATTCATTTTCTCATTAAATAAGGTAAAATCACTGGAGGGAAAGGCATTGCATCGGTAAAAACCAAGGAGAAGCCACCCTGTGGTTCATCTGCCCAGGGCTGGGGTCAGGCGCAGGTTGATATGGGACAGGTAAAGCCTGTGAAGCGACAGCCTGCGGTAGGTACAGCAGAGAACTTGGAGTAACTTCTGGGGGTTAAATAAATGTCCTGGCAAAAGCAGCTTTTAGTAGGCACTAAATCCAAATTCTACCTCTGAACTAGGACAAACTGATGGAGTTTCACCCATGTGCTCATCTCTTCCCACTGTGTCTCAACACTTCACACCTCCCGCCGAAGTGAACTAAGCAACAACTACCAGAGGAAAAACTGCCCCAGGGCCGGTGACAGCCCCTGGAAATTCCCGCATCGATCCTTAAGGCCACTCGTAGTTTGGGCCAATCCCTCCCTGCGGGGACCGCAGGAGCAGCGCCAACGTTCCCACCCACAGGCACAGGGGCGGGCGGGGCGGACACGGCCCAGCACAAGGGCTGCTGAAAGCTGGGATTGATTTAAACACGGAGCTGCTCTAATTCTCAGGTACTTCACTACAAAGCACTAAGGGACATTACAGCATCTGCCACGTGCTCTAGGGATTGATCCAGCAGGGATTGATCCAGAAGGCTCTATGTGACACGGGAGCTCCAGCGTCTCCCTTCCCATTTTTAGACTAAACTAAAACAGGACACGGACAGGACACACACACGACGGCGCCACGACCAGCTCCCCCCTCCTCTGCACCTCCTGCGCTCCAGCTGAGTCTGCTCTGCTCCAACTCCACGATCCCAGGTGCCTCTAGAAGGTGCTGCTGGAAGCTGTGGTGGTCAGGCGCCTCCCGATGTAAATCCTGCGGGGCAGAGCACCCGGTCAGCCAGGGCAAGGAACACTCTCCCTACCAGGTCGCTGCCTCGGGAATTCCCAGCAGGAGCAGCACTGCCAGCTGTAACCAGCAGGAACAGAACTGCCCCGGAGCCCAGCCCCAGCCCCAGGGCCAGCACTTCCCCCACACTGATGCTGGAAAGGAAACCTCTGCCGTGTTTAACTGTCTCAGACAGTCACACACCCCCCATCCCTCCCAGGAGGGAATTTAAAATAATTAAATAATTTTAAATAATATTAAATATTTTTAAATCTATGTCAGTGGAATTTTAAAATCTATTAAATATTAGCTTTTTCCTTTGCTGATCTCCTAGTTTTGAGATTAAGAGTCTCATCTCCAGTGGAGCCAAGCGGTGTGTGACTGCAGTTCCAGAGTACAGAACTCCTCATTTCCCTGCCCCTTAATTGTTCTGAGAAATTCCCAACCAGTGAGAAAATCAGAAAACTTCAACCATCCAGCAACACCACAGGCACGAAGCACTTCCTGAATAACCACCTCTCCCCTTTCATGGAGAAAAGTTACTCTTCTCTTGCACAAAGAGGGAATTGGGAATCAGAATCAGGACTCAAAGAAAGCAGGTAAAAAAATCTATTTTTTTTTAATTGAACCTTACCCCAGTCCAATGGCCAGCAGGTGAGAGAGCAGCAGGGATGGGAGGAAAACCTTCAGGAATTCTGCAGAGAATATCCCCCCTTTCTTCATGACACTGGTGTTCCTCATGCTGAGTGTGGCTGTGCGCCGAGGGTGTTTGAAGAGGAATTCCCTGGATTTGGGGAAGAAACGTGAGGCGTGTGTTCAGGCCTGGAGCAGGAGAAGCTGCACGGAGCTCACCCAGCAGCTGTGCCAGCACTCACTTGGGTGGGATGTTCTCGGGCCGGCTGGACCAATCCCAGATCCAATCCGCGTTCTTCCTCAGCAGCCGCTCCACCTCCCTCCTCCTTTCCAGGAAATCCTCCTCAGACTGAAACCAAGAGCCACCATCAGACAGCAGCCGGAGCCAGGACAGCTGGGAGCTGCCAGAGCTCCTGCTCTGCAGCCAGGACCACTGCCGAGGCCAGCTCTGACACCCACCTTCCCACCCCTGCCCAGGCCCCTTCCGTGGAAGTGTTCACATCCCAGATCGGGGGAGCAGGGAGATCCATCTTCAGAGTGGGATATGAACGGCAAAGACCATATCCCACATCCCACATCCCATATCCCACATCCCGTATCCCATATCCCGTATCCCGTATCCCGTATGTGCCTATGACAGGGCTGCCCTGGCAGTGAAATCCCAGAGCCCAGTGTTTAATCCTCATGCACAGACCCAAAACATCCCCATATCCCAGCCCTGATGGCCACTGGGCACAGGGATTCCTGCCTTATCCCACCTCCCAGCCCTGATGGCCACTGGGCACAGGGATTCCTGCCTTATCCCACCTCCCAGCCCTGATGGCCACTGGGCACAGGGATTCCTGCCTTATCCCACCTCCCAGCCCTGATGGCCACTGGGCACAGGGATTCCTGCCTTATCCCACCTCCCAGCCCTGATGGCCACTGGGCACAGGGATTCCTGCCTTATCCCACCTCCCAGCCCTGATGGCCACTGGGCACAGGGACTCCTGCCCATGCTCAGAGCTGGCAGATGTCACAGGCCAGGTGTGTGCTCACAGAATGAGCCGCCCCCGCCCCAGCTCTGGTGCAGCCACAGCACAAACGCTGAGTAAGGGCAGAGCTCCCAGCTCAGCTCGGCTCCACTCCCTGCAGCCAAGGCCTCGGGATAAAAATAGATCCTGCTCCCAGAATTCCAACAGCTCTGGATGCGCACACACACACGGGACGGAAATAAAACTGTCCAGGCAGCTGCAGTTCTGATGGCTTTCTAACTTGGGGTTATTTGTTCTCAAAGCCTAAATAATGATCTTTAAACAGCTGAAGGGTGTTTCTGACAACATAAAAATAATCATTTCCAGTAATAATTAACTTGCAGTACCATATTTAGCTAACCTAAAGTTGGGTCCTCGGAGCCTGGCAGGAGTTGTAGAGATGATGCAGAAAAATTCACTTCCTTGAAATACCTCCTTCCTCAAAATGTTTTATAAGTCTTTTTTTTCATATTAAAAGCTAACCTATTACACTGAAGACTTCAGATTTCAGCCTGTCATCCTGTAATAAGCCCTGTATTGATAAAATATGGTCAATGTACGTCCTTTCCCCCACTCCTGTTTCAAATGTGTTTATTCACTTTCTTTGCAAGGTAAGCACACCTACAAAAGGAAATCAGAAGGAACAGGGAGTTTTGCAAAGCAGCATGTATTCAGGTTTGGTATGAATTGTTAAAACACCTGGAATCAAAGCTATGGCAGGGCTTGGAAATGGTGTATTTTCAGCTGCCATGTTCAAGTGACTCTAGAAATTCTTGCTGATGTCAAAATAACTTTTAAAATTCCTACTAAATTGGTGGAGGTGCATTTAAACATTGGTGGGGGATGTAGGAAATGTACCCAGTCAGCAGCCAAATGGGGAGGGGAAATCCTTCTGAAAAATCTCAGTTAGACATTGGAAAGACCAAACTAAAACATCCCCACGTGTCGGGAACAAACACAGCCAGCCTGGACTGCCAGGGGTGCTGTGGGTTATGAAGTCTCTGCTTCAGCAGCTTCCCCCGTTACTCCCCAAGAGCACAGAGAGCCAGAGCTGCCCTTTCCCGCAGCGAGGTGAGGATTTTACCTGGAAGCTGTTCTTCTCCCCACTGCTGTGGCTCTCTACCTCCAGAGCTCTGTGACTGTCCTGGGGGGTCTGGGAGCGAGGAGGGCTGCACCGAGACAGAAGCGCAGGGAAGGAAGGAGGTGAAGTTTTCTGTGACACAGTTCCTGCAGCAGCACCCACCCCGGGAGCTGCTGGGCACGCTCTGCCCAGGGGTGCCCTGACCACGACCCAGGGCTGTGCTGTGTGCCAGCACAGCCCAGCCACCACAGTCACATCAGTCACAGCTGATTCCCAGCCTCTGCCCACGCTCCTGGTGGGGCCCTGGCGCTTCCACAGACACAACGGGCAGCAAACGAGGAGTGGAAGTGGGGTTTGGTTTGAACCCTCACCAGCCAGGCCAGGCCAGGCAGTCCCACATCCTGCTGTGGAGTTTGAGTCCTGGAGTTTGGGTTTTTCCAAATACGATTCAGGCTGGAGACCTCACAGCCCATCAAAATGCAATAAACGCATGAATGGCACTGCCTGACCACCTGCCCCAGGGCTGAGCTGTTGTGTGACACTCGTGGAAATCTGCTCAGGTTTCTCAGCAAGGCACAGGACAGCTCTTCAGCCAGAAGCTGTCTGTCCCCTGCCCCTGCCCCTCCCGGCCCAGGCAGCAGCGCTGGCCCCACCCGGTGTCCTGGAGGACAGCACTGCCAATGCCGGCCCGACCCACAGCTGGCCCTGGAGAGGTTCACTCCCCAGAGGAGCTGCCTGCACAGACCCACAGCTGGCCCTGGAGAGGTTCACTCCCCAGAGGAGCTGCCTGCACACCCTCCCGGGGGCAGGGCAGCTGCCGGCAGCCTCGGCAGGGACACACCAAAATCCCTCCATGCCATGGGAGGAGGGTTCTGGAGTCAGCTTCCCTGTAACTCCCTCCCTGCAGGGCAGGCCTGGCCCCAGCACTGCTGTGGATTTAAACACCAACCTTTGCCCAGGAAGCTCCCTCTCTGCCCGTGTCTGTGCACACACGGGTACGTACACGAGACACACCCCGTGTCAGTGTGGGCTCATACAAACATGCACATGTGTGCAAACACACGCAGACCCATGGAAATATGCACACACATGTAAACACACTCGTGCACCATTTCTGTCTTTGCCTCTGGGGCATGCAGATGTCCTTGGGCCCCCGCAGTGACCTTGGCAGTGCCCCCCCGTGCCCGGCAGAGCGCCCTGCTCACCTGTCACAGTGCGAGCTCTCCCTGGAGCTGCTCCTGCCCGACTCGTGCTGTGCGTCCAGCAGGATCTTCTCCATGTCCCCGTTGTGGATGGAGAGGGAGGCTGGCACCTGCTCCTGGCTCCCCGAAGAGACGGAGCTCCCACTGCCATTCCCATTGCTGCTGAAGTGCAGTTCCACCCAGGACCCTGCTTGGCAGAAAGGAGAGCTGAGCCCCAGGAACCTGCGGGGTTTGCTACGGGCGTGTGAGCGACGACCCCGGGGCTCCTGCCCGGAGTGACACTGCAGGGACACAGAGCCAGCCCTGCCTCCCAGCTCACAAACAGCACGGAATGCCAAGTGCAGGGAGTCGGGAGCGAGCTGGGAAGGCTCACAGGGCTGGGAAGCCGCTGCTCAGTACATTGTGTTTCTCTCTGCACATACAGATCTTTTATTTTGGGATATATTCAATTTTTATTGTTCAACACAGGCGGCAGTCAAAATAATCTCAAGGACTTTTGCTGCCAAAGTTCAGTAATTCATTTATTGAAATTATTTTGGGCTCCAGAGCCCAGAGACTGTCTTGTTCAGCCTTTTTTCAGTCCCATTTGTAGGTGTTGCTGTTAAGCAACAGCAGGAGTGTGGCAAGGGCTGTCATGGGTTTGCTCCTCGCAGTATATTTAACACGGTCACATGGGCTTTGTTTTCCTAAGGGAGGGAATAGCAACTCCCTCCTGGGCAGGGACGGCTCACTGCAGGGCCTGGAGCTGCTCCCTCTCCTATGGAATCCCAGAAGGGTTTGGGTTGGGAGGGACCCCAAAGCCCACCCAGTGCCACCCCTGCCATGGCAGGGACACCTCCCACTGTCCCAGGCTGCTCCCAGCCCCAATGTCCAGCCTGGCCTTGGGCACTGCCAGGGATCCAGGGGCAGCCCCAGCTGCTCTGGGCACCCTGTGCCAGGGCCTGCCCACCCTCCCAGGGAACAATTCCTTCCCAATATCCCACCCAGCCCTGCCCTCTGGCAGTGGGTAGCCATTCCCTGTGTCCTGGCACTCCAGCCCCCTGTAAATGAGCTCAGGGAACAGAAAATACCAGAATTACACAAATGGTGGAGGAATCTCGCTGTGAAACACGTGTGGCCCAGCCACAGCAGTGCACAGGGAGCAGAGCAGTAAGGACAGCAGGAATTCCCCAAATTCTGGGGAAGGATGTCTAAGGAATAAGCAGGGGAAGGGAGAGACGGGGACAGTGGTGCTTGGGCTGTTGCTGCCCGCGGGGCACAGCTGAGGGAATGGAGCCCCAGCAGGAACAGCTGGAGCTGCACGGTCTGCACGGTCCCTTCCAAGCACCCATGGCTGAAGGAGCAGCACCACAGGAATGCAGGTGGGGAGAAGCCAGTGCAGGGATTTAGTGTGAAGCTGGAACATCAGATGAGCAAAGATATCCCAGATATCCTGGCTGGGAGGAGACTGAGGGCTCCAAAATTAAACGGGAACAGCACAAAACCAAACTGCCTCATGTGCCTGAACAACACGAGTATCTCCCTTCTAAATACAGAGACCACCATCTGGACAGCCAAGGTTCCACATAACCTGCTGGATAAAAACATCCCAGGCCACCGAGTTTGGAACTGACACTTTTCTTCAAAAGCCCTTTTCCTTCACAGCTGGCTTGTTGTTGTTTGGGTTTGTTAGGGAATTTTCCCCTCCACGTGACAGTGCCTGGCATGTGGCAGGGAGCGTGTTTAGAGCCACACAAACCCTTCCCTACCCTTTCCCCGAAATTTATGGAAGCTCAAGTTGTTACCAAAAAACGATCACATCCACTAGAGCTCAAATTAAGACTTTATCCGCTGGAATCTTACTGGGTACAGTGCTGGGAATGCAGGATAAAGCAGGGAGAGGATTGGGATTACAGCAGCAAGAGGACAGTAGACGCGGTTTACAATTTCCCCTTTTCTTTCTTCTTTTGCCCCAGAGTAAGGCTGTGCTGGAGCACACGGAACAGGCTGTGGTATCATCATTTAAAGATAAAAGAACCCGTGTTTTCATGAAGCTGGAAATACAAACAGACCGAAGCCCCCGAGAGGCGATGCAGCCCGGACAGATGAGCCACGGGGATGGACCCAGGACAGATCTTACACCACATCCCAGCCCAGGACACATGTGCGAGCACACATCAGCTTTAGAAAGTATCGGATCAGCACTGGAAAGCTTCATTTTCTTAAGATACAGCTTTCAGTGCTTGAAATTAATACGGGGAATCCCACAGAGCGATGAGAATGTCCCCATAAATCGCTACAATCACCGCGTCAATCGCACTATTTGTGGCTGCGCTCGGATTTTTCCCTTTCCCGGCGAATTTAGTGCTATCAAACACTTGATCCCTGAGACTGACCCGATCCCTCTTCATAGGCACACCCACCTGCCCTCTTCCCTGGGACAAGGGGGGACGGACACGCACTGCAGCGCACACATCTATCACAGTATGGAATACCGCGACCTAGAAGGCACCCGCGACGGTCCAAGCCGCGGTGGCCGGGCAGCGGCGCGCCCCCAGCCCGCTCCCGGCGGCCTTACCCTGCAGGTTCTCCTCCTGAGGGCTCTGTCGCGACATGGCCGGCGGGCGGCGGGGCACGCACTGACCGCGAC
>VXBT01001208.1:52828-121162 GCA_013400235.1 Oriolus oriolus | reverse complement strand
ACAGGAGAACCCCCAAGGCTCCCGCAGGAGAACCCCCAAGGCTCCCGCAGGACAGCCCTCGCCCTCCCGCTCTCTGCCCGCTCAGCGCCCCGCATGGCCCGCCCGCCCTCGGGCCTCCTGCCCGGCGCTTCAGAGGCACACGGGGCACTCGGACACGGAGGGGATTTCAAAGGAGACACGTCTGGCTGCAAAATCACAGCCTGCGGCCGCTGAGCCAGCCCCGACAGCAAATGGCACATGGCCTTAAAATAGGTAAGAATCCCAGAACGGTTGAGTTGGAAGGGACCCACAAGTATCATCGAGTCCAGCTCTTAGCCCTGCACAGAACAGCCCCAAGAAAATTAACAAATAATAAGAAATAAGTAAGTCTTCTCCTTTTGGTCTTTAATTGATGCAGTGCCATCAGGGCTCTCGACAGCAGGAACCACTTAACTTGTATTGTCATTTGAAAGCAGATACTGATTTACTGCTGAGACTTTATAATGACAAATGCAGAAAACCTGATTTTATTTAGCCAAAGTATTACTTAATTAAAGTATGCAGGCTTTTTTGTCTTGGCTGGAATTGTTTTCACTTGTGCCTTTCTGCAGCCGAGTCCCAAAGCCCAAGTGCAATACATCAGTAAATTGTCTGTGAGTTACTGCAATAGTGAGGAATATTGCCTTAGAACCTTCCCAGAAGGACAAGGTCAGGATGTTATGGATGTGAGCATTACGCTCTGCATAGCCGATGGATTGCTGGATAAAGAGAAGGAATGGTTGAGCCCATGAAGACATTTTCAGAGTCAGTTCTCCAGCTTTTAGTCATCCTTAACACACCATTTTCAACACCTCACTCTTAGGCCTCCTGGGACTTTAGTTTACGGCCAGACACTAAAACACAAGAAATTTCACTTCAGTAGGAAGAACTTCTTTCCATGGAGGGAGCAGAGCCCTGGAACAGCTGCCCGGGGAGGGGCTGGAGTCTCCCTCTCCAGAGACGTCCCAAACCCTCCTGGACACGTTCCTGTGTCAGCTGCTCCAGGTGAGCCTGCCTGGGCAGGGGCCTGAACTGGGTGACCTCCAACCCCAGCTGTTCTGGGATTTCGTAACAGAGAGCTGTAAGTGGGACCTCATTCTTCCTTTCCATAGGATCCCAGGTTTGGGCTGGAAGGGGCCTTAAGGACCATGTTGGTTGCTCCAAGCCCTGTCCAGCCCAGCCTTGGATGCTTCCAGGGATCCAGGGGCAGCCCCAGCTTCTCTGGGCACCCTGTGCCAGGGCCTCCCCAGCCTGCCAGGGAAGGGTTTGTCCCTGTATAACCTCAGGGTGACTCTCCAGGCTCTGGGGCAGAGGCCCTGGCAGCCTCACAGCTGGACACAGACGTTCTGCTCGCAGGTGGGCAGGCACAGCAGGGATCATGTGCATAGAGCCTCTCAGAGATCTGCCCCTCCAAGCATGCAGCGCCTAAATTATCTTCCCTTGTGCCCGAGCAGAGAACATCTGCAGAGAAATTTGTATTTTGTTTGGATCATTAAAAACTAATTCTGTTCTCCTAAGGAACTTAGGGAAGAGTTGTCCATGGCAGAACAAAACGCCAGTTTTAATTGGCTAACTGTCCGAGGGGCAGGTTCCTTGTGTCTGTGTGTTTATTCCCGCTGTGCTGCCGCTCCGGGGCTCCGTGCTCATCCCGCAGTGCTCTGCTGCTCTCTGCTGCCCACCAGCCTCCCCTCCTCCGGGCACGGAGCACAGACAGCCGTTCCTCGGGAAGGTACAGCAAGTTCTCCCTCCAGGAATGTGCTCCTGTCCCCAGTCAGCACTAATCTGGGTGTGTGAGGAACGGGAGGCTCAGCATTGGGGCCACGTAACAAGGGCTGCCTGGCTCAGGAGGGACGCGGAGATCACAGGATCGTGGAATCACCGAATCCCAGAAGGGTTTGGGTTGCAAGGGACCTCAAAGCCCATCCCATTCCACCCCTGCCCTGGGCAGGGACACCTCCCACTGTCCCAGGCTGCTCCCAGCCCCAGTGTCCAGCCTGGCCTTGGGCACTGCCAGGGATCTAGGGGCAGCCACAGCTTCTCTCTCATCAGTCATTGGGTGAATGCTTGTATTTTCATGTAAAATTTGATGGCAAAAAGTTTTGGGTTATTGACAGAAATGCTCTGTGCTGTGATCAGGAAAAATTGTAAATTTTCTTGTTGTTGGATGAAGTCTTGGCAAGGTTATCGATTTGTTACACTGCGATCCTCTGCACAGCTGGGACTCGCTCTAATCTTGTTTACTTGCATGTCACAGATCAATCATGTATTGATTAATTCCTTTTAAGCCAGAGACAGCGACCCATCTCCTCCACAGACTAACAAAGGCAATGATTTGGGTACGAAGTCACACTTGCTGCTCAGACAGCTTCAACTTTGTGTTCAGTTTTGAGCCTGTGGGTTGGGCCTGACATGAGGGCTCAGCCCAGTTGAGAGGGACAGGTATTTCAGGCATTGCACAGATGTTGTTTGTAATCCCAAACCGGTGGTAAACTTGCATTAGTTTAAAAATGGATAATATGCATTGAAGTTTCTTTGGTTTGTTACTAATAAAAATCAAAGTAATCCACCCACTTCCTAGCAGTACCATGTAAGGGGGAATTTCAGGACTGATTTGGGAAAATGTGCCTACAACTCCCTGACAGGAGGGGGCAGCCGGGGGGGTCGGGCTCTGCTCCCAGGGAACAGGGACAGGAGGAGAGGGAACGGCCTCAGGCTGGGCCAGGGGAGGCTCAGGGTGGGCATCAGCAGGAATTTCCCCATGGAAAGGGGGGTCAGGCCTTGGCAGGGGCTGCCCGGGGAGGTTTGGAGTGCCCATCCCTGGAGGTGTCCAGGGAAGGGCTGGAGGTGGCACTCGGGGCTCTGGGCTGGGGACAGGGTGGGCATTGGGCACAGCTTGGGCTCGGTGGGCTGGGAGGGCTTTTCCAACCCAAATGATTCAGTGATTCCCTGACTTTTGCTCACCTGTGCACACACAAACACAGTCTCAAACCCTGCTGAAATCTGAGCACTCCCTGTCTCCATCCCACCACGGGGTTGGTCATTAACCTTCCCGGCTGCCTCTGGAAATTGAACCGTACGTGTATTGCATGCTGTGCATTTCCTGGAATAAGGTTCATCATTAACCACCCAGCTGCTCTCGCGTCCTTTCTGAGCTGCTCCTGCCTTCCCAGGCTGTAGACGTGGGACAGTGGAAGGTGTCCCTGCCCATGGCAGGGGTGGAATGGGATGAGCTTTAAGGTCCCTTCCAGCCCAAACCCTTCTGTGATTTTCTGAGTCTATGATTTTGTCCCGTTTGGAGAGTTAATAAAGAAGCCTTGTCTGTGGTGTGGCTGCTGCCGTGGCAGGGCTGTGCGGAGTGTCCTGGGCCGTGTCTGTCACATTCCTCAGCAGTCCCTGCACACTCTGTGCCATCTCTGTGGTGGCTGCACAGGGTGATCCCTGCCTGCCCTGCTGCTCGGTGTCACAGTGAGCTCAGAACCGTGTGCTGGCACAGCTGAAAAGGGCACAAACCAGGGTTTAAACCCAACCCAGAGTGCTGCTGGTTTGCTTCCCAGTCTCACAGTGAAAGAAACTCTGACCACTTCCAGTGTGAATCAGAAAAGCAGAGCACGAAAATTCTCTCAGCTCTTCTTTACTTACTAACTTCAAGTTTTTAAAGTCCATTCCCATTTTTGTACAGCTCAGCCCATGGAAGTTGCCAGAGGAATGCTTGTCCCGAGCACTTGCCAGCTGAAAAACAAACCCCAGTTCTTCGAGTGATGCAAACCACTGCTGGGCTCTTGCTGTGGGTCGCTTACAACACTGCCTGCAACGTGACTTGTTTTGCTTACAAACTCCCACAAAGTGTTGCAATTCAGCTCTAAAAATAGAAAACAGTTTTATTTATCCCAAAGCTGTTGTTGTCACAGCTCTCAGAGCCACAGCCAGTCCTGCTGTCTCCAAGTGCCACTACGTGTCCCTTTGGCAAAGGATAATTGAACCACCGAGCAGGGAAGAGGCAGGAGGAACAGAGCATTGGTTATCCACAAAAATAGGAACAGGTTTCTAAGGAATCTGGGTAGCAGTCACATGTTTCTTGTCCTGAACAGTCGTGAGCTTTGGATGGAGGGAAAAGGATGATTTTCAGTGGAAAGTTCCAGATACTTAGCTATTGTTTAAGAGGAAAAAAAACCCCAGACCCTCCTTTCTAAAACTGAGACTGTGCTCCAGGGGAGGTTTCTGCTTCCCAGCCCTGCACTCAGATCACTCTGTCATTCCTGTCAGCAGTTCATGGATATACACTGGGAACAGTTCCCAGTCTTCTTCCCAGTCTTCACTGTTTCTCATGTTAGGAAGACATAAAATCAAACAAATATGCCCTATATCCTCTTTGCTTGTAAAGAACTTTGTGGTGTGGGGCTGTTAGAAGTATCTTGTACCCAAATGCATTTATTTTATGTGTATTTGTGCTTCGTTTCGATGGAAAGGGGAATTTTCAGTGGGCAAGTGTGAATATTGACAATGGTATTTCCTCAGGTGTGAGGAGCAGTGGGACACAGCGCACTGGGGGTTACGGACCTGCTTTATATCCGTGTGTTTTAGCCTTCATTTCATACCTTACAGGGCTTTGGAACAAAACTTGCCTTTTCCCACCTTCCCACCACTCCCATGTGACTTCAGAGCACGCTGGTACCCAGGAATGCCATTCCCTTAAGAGATGCACCCCAGTGCCTGGCCCTGCACTTCCACAGGTGTGGATTTCCATAGAACATGGACCTGCTGGAGTGAGTCCAGAGACTCTCCTGTGCCATGGAGCCAGGCTGGGAGAGCTGGGGGGGCTCACCTGGAGAGGAGAAGCTCCAGGGAGAGCTCAGAGCCCCTTCCAAGGCCTAAAGGGGCTCCAGGAGAGCTGGAGAGGGACTGGGGACAAGGGATGGAGGGACAGGACACAGGGAATGGCTTCCCACTGCCAGAGGGCAGGGCTGGATGGGATATTGGGAAGGAATTGTTCCCTGGGAGGGTGGGCAGGCCCTGGCACAGGATGCCCAGAGCAGCTGTGGCCGCCCCTGGATCCCTGGCAGTGCCCAAGGCCAGGCTGGACATTGGGGCAGGGAACAGCCTGGGACAGTGGGAGGTGTCCCTGCCCATGGCAGGGGTGGCACTGGATTGGATTTAAGGTCCTTTCCAACCCAAACCCTTCTGGGATTCTGTGATTCCAAGATTCTACAACTTGATCCCATCCCCTTTGCTAGGAGCAAGTGCAAAGGCTGGTAGCTGTTTTTAAATCCAAATATCCTCCAATCCCTCCCTGCCCGTTTCAGCAATGCAGCCCTGCTCGAGCAGCAGCTCCGTGCGGATTCCAGCCGTGCTGGATGCTGAGCTTTGGCTTCCTCGTTAAGCTGGAAATGCCGATCCTTGCAGGCGAGCGCGGGGCCCTGAGCGCTGGAGGAGCGGGTTTCCAGCAGCATCCTCGCCGTGGCTCGGGAAGGGAGGGCTCTGGAGCCGGGAGCGGTGCTGACGTGCTGCCGGAGCTGCAGTGATCCGCAATGGCTGAGGCTGCCGGCGCTGAGCGCATCCCGCCGCCCCGGAGCGCCCGCAGCCCGCAGCCTGCCGGGGAAACCTGTCCTTAGCCCCTCCGCCTGCTCGGATCCGCGCTCGGGGGTACGTGGTGAGCACATTTTACTCTATGCTTGGGGGATCTTTAGTATTTTTTATTTTATTTTCCTTCTCTGTCCTCTCGGTGCTTCCCTGGACCAATCGATGCATCACTCCTCATCTGATCCCGCTGTTTAGAGGACAGAGAGGGAAAACAGAAGCATATGCAGCAGGGATGGATTTTTTTTTTTTTAGCCTTTTGCAGCGTGAATCGTAAAAATTGCTTTAAATGTGTCTGCTCGAGCAGCCTACAGGTTTTATCTGAAGTGCACTGCAGGCGGGGACTGGTGCTCCCTCGGTGTGCGGCATGAGGGAGTGAGGTTTCTGCCTACCTGTGCTCCCTAATTAGTGTCTACCTGTGCTCCCTAATTAGTGTCTACCTGTGCTCCCTAATTAGTGCCTACCTGTGCTTATTAATCAGTGCCTACCTGTATTATGTATCTATAATTATGGACATAATGTGTGATAGACAGACAGACAGATTTGTTGCACATGACCCATCTGCTGCCTAAAGGCTTTGTAGGCTCCATTTTCGAATGTGTTGTTTGGCATTCTGTGTCTGAGGTTATTTTCCCCGTTTCCCTTCGGTGTGGTTTTAAGCATGGCTCTGATTTGCAAAGCTCTGCTCTCGGATGCCAGGAAGGGGATGGCTCTGCCTGGCACTGGGGCCCAGCTGCACCTTCCTGCTCCGTTTATTCCTCAGGATTTTGTGGAGTCTCTGTCGTGTGTGATGCAGTTGAAATGCCAGGGTCAGTGACTGCTGCTGAATCTCCTCCGCAGCTGTAAATGTTGGTGTTTGGGGTAATCCACGCCCCGATGAATCGCTGTGACAAATAATCTGTCTCTGTGCTCACCTAGGAACTGATTTGGGCATTTCCTGTTTGTTGAACTCCATGCACTGCGTGTCTCATAACTGCTTCCCATGACAATCCTGTCCTCATCGGGAAATCAGGCTCCCCACTCCTGGAAGTGTCCAAGGCCAGGCTGGACAGGGCTTGGAGCAAGCTGGCATAGTGGCAGGTGTCCCTGTCCATGGTAGGGGGTAGAATGGGATGAGCTTTAAGGTCCCTCACAACCCAAACCAGTCTGGGCTTTTGATTCTATTCTGTGCTATTTAACCTAAAAAAGGAAAGTGCTTTCATTTTTCTTTCCCAGCTGCTTGCTCCCTCAGTCATTTTAAATGTAATTTATCTCATCCAGATTCCTTTTCCTTTTGGTTCATGGGATGCCTCTACTGACACTGTTAAAAATGCAGACAGAAATTAGAAAACACATTGGAGTCGGGTTGACTTTTGCCTGTTATTTCTCACATTGTGATACATCCAGAGATATGTCTGCAGTACAAAATAATAATTTCCTGGCAGGAGAGACTCACAGCTCTCAGCCTGGGCTCTCAGCTGACTTGCAGCATCCTTAACCTACCACCTCTCTGCACTTGGGCTCCTCTCTCTGCATGAGGGCTTGCTGGGTGCTTAACAAATGCTCAGAAATGCAAAGTTTCTCAGGGACTGGCTGATTACTTTACTTTGCAGTGGAATTTCTGTCTGGTTTGTGTTAGCTCTTGGCAGATTTCTGACTCATAACCCCTTGTTCTTCACCTGCAAAGATCAGACTGGTTGGAATTTTAGTGTTTGTAGAGGTGATTAAAGGACCAGTGGCACCAGTACCAGGCCACAAGAATGGCCTGACCAGAGGAAGGTGCATTTGTCACCAGGGCCCTGATGACACCCCACTTGAACAAGGCTTTAAAGAATGTGCTGAAGGCTCTTGGGTTGTCTTGACAAATACCAGTCTGGGATATATTTGTGGAACTGTGTGCCTGTAAATCCTTCCCTTGGTATATGCTCAGTTGTCAACACCTCCCACGTGGTGAAGTTTCACCAAGTTTCCCAGTGCACTGTCAGTTTACATGAAGAGTAAAACTTTGCTTCACTTTTTTTTTTCCTAAAATGCATCTCTAAAATATTACTTTTTATTGCAGATGGCTTGAATTCAAAGTAGCATCAGCAAATGAATGTTAACAAGTGAAGGCCTTTAAATAATGATCTTCTAACATTTTCCCTTAAAACATGTGTTCTCAGCTTGTCACCTTCTGTGCTGCTGCTCTTCTTGTATGATCAGGAACAGAGGCTCAGCTGAAATGGAAAAATAATTTTAAAAGCAAGTCCTGAAAATTTTACACCTCCTGGTTGACTGGGATGTAGGATTCGAACCCATCCAACCACCGTGGGAGCGAGACTCTAACAGGACTGAACAATTTTAAGACACATAACAGCATTTGTACGGATATATTTTATGGTTAAAGCAGACAAATATTAGCCAATACTTCAGAAATCCAAATGAAATCACTCCTGGGATCTTGTCTTTATTTGCCCACAGTGGGCCAGGGGCATGTACTTGCATGCAAAGGAGAAGGGAGCCTCCTTGTCCCCAGAGCATCGAGTGATGGCTGCTATAAGTGGCAGGATGCTAATCCATTTCTACCAATCATTTAACCTGGATTTTCCTTTGCCAATTACAGTAAATGTGCTGTGCCCAAATAAACCCCCAAAGGTCTCAGGAACTGAGTAGAGTTCTGCAGAACTGATTCTAATGGAGAATGACATCCTGGTAGATTTTGGAAAATCTCTCCAGTCCTGTGCAGACCCGCAGTTATTTCCAGGCACACGTGACTAGGGATTTGTTATTCACTGCTGGTGCGGAATCGAGATGAGGGTTCAATGGATTTCATCTGTGGAGCAGAGGCAGTGCCTGAGGAGAGAGAGTTGGGAAAGGCTTGAGAGAATGTCTGGAGGATAAATAGGTTTCCTCAGACACACAGGGCAGCAGCAGGGTGTGGAGTCTTGGCGTTCCTTAAATCCAGTAGAGATCCTGGGGTCTGAGCTATTGCACTGGTGCTGTGTTCATTCGACCTTGACAAGGTCATGTGCAAACAGGAACTCTTAGGAAGAGTCACTTTAAGCTGCAGAAAGTGTCTTTTCTATCCCCTTCCCTCGTGTTTGTGGCTGTTGTTTTCCCCTGTTGGTGGTTCCAGCCCAGGTTGCCCAGCCTGGAGACGCTGTGAGGGGCTGCGGGCTGGGCTTCGAGTGCAGCCTGGGGCCCCTCAGCTTTCCCACACTCCCTGAGATGGGATCATGGAATCATGGGGTGGTTTGCACTGAGAGGGTCCTGAAGTTCATCCCATTCCTGTAACCATCCAGGATTTACCCAACGTGAGGCACAAAGGGTTGAGATACCATGAGATTTGACCAGGGTGTGTTAAACTAAGTTTGTTAGAAGCATCTATTAGATCAGGGCAGTAGTCTCTGGTCACAGCGTTGATTTGTTGGCTCTCAGGGCTGTTGTGCTTGTTCTCAGTGTCACTGTGGATGTTTCCTGTTGTGCTGGGTGTCCCCTCTGAGCGCTGGGTATCGTTGTGTTTGGGTTTGTGACACTTGTTCTTGATAGAGTGGAATGGTCTTGAAGGAAAATGTATTTGCTTGATGTGTAGTATAATAAGCAACTGGAAAACACAATGACTTAGTGGTCAACATTTATCCATTCTATCCCAGATAATGCCTGCAGTGGTTAAAAGCCTTTTCTCTCCACTCAAAATGCTTTTGGGATGTCTAGTGTGGCTACTAATGACTAATTAAAAACTTGCTGTACTGGTGGATCCCAACTTTTCCCTGCCTGAGCTCTCCCTGTTCCCAGCTGTCGCTGAAGGAAGCGGGAAGGGTTTTGGGTTTGTAAGCCAGCCCCGGTAGTTCCCAGAGCTGTGGTGGGCGGGAGGCGTCCCTCGCCCTGCAGGGCTGGCCCGGGGGCTCAGGCAGCCTTGTCTCACCAGGAACTGTTCATTGTTTGTGCTGCCTCTGGAAGGATTCCATGTACAGTTTGGCACTTCCACCCTTGCCTTGTGTCTGCTCTTTGCTCGGTGTTTCATGCGAGGCCCCTCCAGCCGCTGCTCGGGGGGCCCGGAGCGGGCGGGGGCCGGGGAAGGCTCCTGGCACCCCCAGCCCCATCACAGCCCGGCTGCTCTGCCCCTGTGCTGCCACCTCCACGGAAAGAGGCAGCCGGGAAAGGGGCTCAGCCTGGGAGTGTTCCCAAAGCGTGTGGATGTGGCACTTGAGGACATGGTTAGTGGTGGCCTTGGCTGTGCTGGGCTGACATTTGAACTCGGTGATCTCAGACGTCTTTTGCAGCCGTAATGATTCCACAATTCTGTGATTTAGCAGCATACACAGAGACAAATCAAAACAAGCCTTTGGAACAAAGGGTTGTCTTTGGGCTTAGTTTCCTCTCCTTTCCTGAATACGCAGCTGGTTCCTGAATTTACACATGCAGAAATTCCAATTCCACATATTGCCGATCCCAGTTTATAGGGGCAAAACCAGCACTGCCAAAGCTCTGGACTCTGCTGGTTTGCAAAGTTGCAGTGGAAGGGAATCTCATTAGGCTTTATTCCCTTAGGATACACTCAGGCTTAGCAGGAGTTAAACGAGCTGTTGCTGGCAGGTGTCCCTTGTTACCTGTCAGTCACCCAGCAGGCCCAGCAGCCTGACCTGGTTCCAGGCTGAGGGAGCTCTGCCAGGCAACACTTCCTAAACAAAGGTAATTTTTTGCTTTATTTGGTCTGGACTTTTTTTTTTTTTAATTCCCCTCTTACTAAAATATCAGTATGTGTCCTAGGACTGACTTACGGGTTTGGCCTGATAAGGTTTTACAACCACAAGTCAAGTAAAATAACATAGTGGAGAAACAAGCAATGCAGCAAATAGGATCATGGATTTGAAGAGGAATGGAAAAGACAGGGATGCTTGATGCCTTCCTGGAGTTGTCCTGCAGGAAATAAGAGGTGGGTATGGATGTTGAGACAGGAAGAGCAGGGGGCACAGGGATGGGGAAAGTCACTAAGGCTGGTGTCAGCATTACCATCAAGAGCAGGAGCAGACAAATATAAACATGGTATTTTTCCCTCAAAGCTGGTTTTTGGTGTTTTGGGTGTTTGCGGGGGGGGGGTGGGTGGGCTGTTTTTTTATTATTTTGTTTGTTCAAAGGGAAAATATGAAATGGGAGCGTGTGAAATTAGTTTCTTCAGCAGTGCCCAGTGACCAGCAGGATCCCAGACTGGTTTGAGTGGGAAGGGATCTTAAAGCTCAGCTGATTCCACCCCCTGCCATGGGCAGGGACACCTTCCACTAGCCCAGGTTGCTCCAAGCCCTGTCCAGCCTGGCCTTGGATGGCAGGAGGTGGTCAGACTCAGTCTGGTATTGACAGAGGTGGCACATCCCAACAATGTGAATAAACCCCTTGGAACACCCGGAGCGAGCTCTGCTGTTGTGCAACGCAAAGCTCAGTAAAGGGCTCGTACAAGTTTGGGGGAAAAGTCTTAGTGTAAAGCTTTTTGTCTCCTCCCTTCCTTGTGAATTCCTTGCCATTATGGTGTGGGGGGTTCTCTTTCCTTCCAGGAGCTGAGCTGAGGTTTGGATGTGTTTTATTGTAAGAGCAGTAACAGTTACGTGAGGGGCACAATTGTTGGTTCTGCATAAACATGTGAAACTAAAGAGAATAAGTGCTCTGCTAAAAATATTGTTGCTGTAGTTTAAAAATAAGCCAGTCAACAACTGAATTTGAGACTGAAGACTACTACATAGGCACGAATGTTTCCTTTTCTGCTTCTATTTCCGTGTCAATCACCACAGGGGTATCAAGGAGTGTTAGCGAGCTCTGAGCTCCGGAGCAGACGTAGCTCCCGGGAAGGAGTGTCTGCACAGGCGGGGATGTACTCGTACGTCCCCAAATCGGGAGTGAAAGGCAGGCAGCCAAGATCCAAGGGGTTGTTAAAACAACAGCTGCATCTTTGGGACAGAGTTTGAAGGTATTGTTGTGTACCAGCACTAAATGACACCGGGTGATTCGGGTACTAAGGAAGCCTGCCCTGGGAACGGTGGAACTGCTCCTGCCCCTGGCCAGCCCTCAGGCGAGTGCCTCAGCTTTCCATTTCCTCAGCTCTCTAGCGCTTCTTGAAACTCCCTGATTCTAGGAATGCTCGCAGTAACTCAGGGTGGGAAGTACGGGCCCTGTGACCCCCTTGTGTCTGTTCAGCATCACTTTAACTGAGGGAGCTGGGAAAGGGGCTCAGCCTGGAGCAAAGGAGGCTCAGGGGGGACCTTGTGGCTCTGCACAACTCCCTGGCAGGAGGGGGCAGCCGGGGGGGTCGGGCTCTGCTCCCAGGGAACAGGGACAGGAGGAGAGGGAACGGCCTCAGGCTGGGCCAGGGGAGGTTCAGGTTATACATTGGGAATTTCCTCCTGGAAAGGGCTGCCCAGCTCTGGCACAGCTGCCCAGGGCAGGGGTGGAGTCCCCATTCCCGAGGGGATTTAGCAGCCCTGTGGATGTGGCAGCTGGGGACATGGTCAGTGGTGACCGTGGCAGTGCTGGGGGAACAGTTGGACTCATTGACTGTCCCAGAGAGCTTTTCCAACGTGACCAATTCCCTGATTCTTGCTGTTAGTGACACACAGGGGTCCTGTGAGCATGGACCGGCTGTGCAGGTGTCACACAGGTCCCTGCAGGGTGAGCCTCTGGCCCAGCCCATTCTGACCGTGCTCCTGGCTCAGGTGAGCCTTGGTGCCGTGGGTCCAGCATAGTGTGGGCTGAGCATGAAGTAATTAATTAAGGAGTGAACTTTGAACAAATATTCATGGATATTTAATGCTGTGGGTCAGGACCCGCTCCTGGGTGTGTAAACAAATGCAGAAGTAGCCTCAAGGCATTGTTCCCTGGGGTACCAGGGAGCATTTTGCCCTTGAGTGTCTTGTCAAGATAATCTTTAGGGCTTGGGTAGTGCACTGGGGTGTGTAGTGCTGGCTGTGACCAGGGCGTTTCAGGTTTACTGAGGAGTGCTGTACTTATGACTGCAGGAACATCATTTCATGCCTGCTTATTTCATATTAATGAGACTGCTCTATTTAAAGTAACATGCGTGCAAGCTTAGGTCCCTCCAGTTTCCCTGGAGTTCTGAATTCCAAGCTAGCTTGACTCACTTGGAGTAAAATTTTTTGAGATGTTGTTTCATGTTCTTTGTCACCCAAATCAGTTTTGTTACATCTAAATTTAGGCCATCAGCCATGCAGGACTGGTAGGAGTCATTTGTTAACACCAGTCATTATTTCATTGCTGTTGTGTTTTCACATGGATGCTCAAACCCATTTGTGGGTCTGAGTTGTGTCCTGCCCACTGCTGGCAATAAAGCTGTATTGAACATCAGAAATGTGAAGTGAAAACCTGAATGGGCCAAACCTTCCCCTGGAGATCAGAATCTTGTGTCATTTCCTCTCCAGCCCCTAACAGGTCCAGGTCATTGATTCCCAAACATGCTGAGCACTCGAAGTCAGCCTGCTCTCAGAAATGTGTCACTGTCTCATTGTGAGCAGAGGGCTAGGAGGGAGCTCAGAGAGAAAAGCTCTGTGTGAAATGTCACATTTGGCAGCCTTGCAGCACCTCTTCAGAAAGTTTCATTTGGATTCTGAAATATTTGTAATATTCTTGCTGGGATATAGGATTTATTTTGGTTTTTTTAAAAAACTGCAACACATCGACTTTGAAGATGAAGCATAAAAATTATTTTTAGCATTTGCTGCTAAGTCATCAGAGATGATAAAGGAGAAAGAACAACATTTATAGCTCCCTTCTCTCTGGCAACAGCAGAAAAACCCCATCCTCCTTCCTGGCTGAGTAAGGAGCTTTCCTCAGAGTTGACCTTAAAGCCCATCCAGTGCCACCCCTGCCATGGCAGGGACACCTCCCACTGTCCCAGGCTGCTCCCAGCCCCAATGTCCAGCCTGGCCTTGGGCACTGCCAGGGATCCAGGGGCAGCCCCAGCTGCTCTGGGCACCCTGTGCCAGGGCCTGCCCACCCTCCCAGGGAACAATTCCTTCCCAATATCCCATCCAGCCCTGCCCTCTGGCAGTGGGAAGCCATTCCCTGTGTCCTGTCCCTCCATCCCTTGTCCCCAGTCCCTCTCCAGCTCTCCTGGAGCCCCTTTAGGCCCAGCAAGGGGCTCTGGGGTCTCCCTGGAGCCTTCTCCTCTCCATGTGAACACCCTCGGCTCTCCCAGCCTGGCTCCAGAGCAGAGGGGCTCCAGTTTCAAAAAAAGGCTTTAAAATTCTTGATTTTAATTAAACATAAGTGCTTCTAAAAATTCAAATGCCATTCTAAAACATTTCAGTTTCATTTTTGACAGCATCGCGATTTTTCATCTGAATGTTTTGACTAAAATGATTGAGAAATAAATCCATCATAAAAAAATGCTCCAGGCAGCAATGTTCGCCACAGCATCCGTGTGAGGTGCTGGAGTCCCCATCCCTGGAGGTGTCCAGGGAAGGCCTGGACGTGGCACTCGGTGCTGTGGGCTGGGGACAGGGTGGGGGTCGAGCACAGGTTGTACTCGATGGTCTTGCACTTCTTTTCCAACCTAAATGATTCTGAGGTCCTGTGTGTCAGGTATTGCCTTGTGCCAGCAGCCTGCAAGAGCTCCCTGGAAATCTCAGTTGCTGATCTGCAGCAGTTACTGCCCTTTTTTTAAAAAAAGAAAGAGGAAAGGCAGAAGAAGAGCGGGTACGGCCTCCATGGCAACGGCAGCGGCTGCCAGGCTGCTGCGCTCGGCTCCGGAGCCGCTGCCTGGGGAAGTTGCTCCTGAGGATATATTTGTTTTCAAAATCTGTTTGGCTACAAGCCCGTTTGCCAGCGAAGAAAGTCGTCTTTTCCTTAATCCAGTTAGGAGAGGGATGGTGTCGCTGTGCAGGGACCGAGCGGGTCCTCTCGGATCCTGCTGGGGGCCGCCGGAGAGCCCCGGGGAGAGGCCTTACCCCGGCTGTCAAGGGGAGCAGGGTGGGACAGGGCAAACTTGGAGCACTGAAAGCCTCTGTTCAGCTCAACACAGGGTATTTCATTTCCATTCCCTCCAGTTTATTTCCTACTCTACTGGAAGGTTCCCAGCCCATGAGTGTCCACAGCCAGGTTGGACGGGGCTTGCAACAACCTGGGATAGTGGAAGGTGTCCCTGTCCATGGCAGGGGTGGAGTGAGAGGAGCTTTAGGTTCTTCTTCAACCCAAATCAACCTGGGATTTTAAGGATATAACAAATACAAGAGTCAGACTGCTGAAAGCAATGAGTTTGAGATGGAGAGTTTACAGCCTTTCCTCAGGTACCTGTCTCCCCCCTCCCAGAGGCGTTGCTGGTGTGTAATTAGGGGGAGTCTAGTGGATTCTCTCCTTGGGGGGGTTCGGGCTGGTGCCTCCCTTCCCTTTGAAGCCAGGCCAGTGGCTGGAGCTGCTGTGAGCAGTAGCTCTGGCAGCAGGAGGACAGCCAGCCGTGGTCTCCTGGGCGTTTAGAGGCTCTTTTAAATTGGGATTCTCTAGTGCTTCAGGCTAATATTGATTTTTTTTTTCTGTTTTTATTATTTTTTTTACTCAAGTATTCACCTCATGTCTCCTGTGTGACATAAAAATTTCATTCTTCTGCTTTCTTACTCATTCATTCATTGAATCCATTTTAAAACTCTCAACTGCACCTTGCATTTCTCTTTTTAAAGAAGATGCTGTTCACTGGCTCACACCTGAAAACTGTACCTGATGGTTTTTAATATTTTAGTGGTTTAAACAGATTTATGTCTGCAGAGATGTCAGAATTCTGTATGTATCTCTTCTATATGTATGTCTTCTGTATCTCTTGTGCACCAACTTTTGGCTGCTGCTGAAGCACCCTGTATCTCAAAACCTGATGGTCAGAAGCTTTGTAACCTTAAGGACTTTGTTAAATCCATGGAAATTTGCAGGATGTGTTTGAGATTCAGTGGTGCCAGCACAGGAAGGAAAACAAGACAGTCCTTTTATGTAAATGGCATCTGCATTCTTGCTTCTAATTAAAAAATCAAAGAAAAAAGCTTTCAGTAATTAAAGGACGTGTTTGCTAATTTGTCACAGGCTGGAGAACTTCTGGTTGGATCATTCTGGAAGTAACTTCCAGCTTTCCCTCTCTGTAGGAACAGGCTGATCATTCACCTTTCTCATGGTCACAAATTCCGAGGGCAGGGCAGGGGTGAGCAGGGACGGGGCAGTGCCCGTGTGTCCAACCCGGATTGCTGGGCCTGGAGCTGTGGGTGCGGCACTTGTGGAGACACCCGCACCCGTGTGGGGTGGTGTAAGAGCTTGGGGGTTACGCTGGGACAGGCTGGGGGTTTTTTGGTGTGGATCAGCGTTGGTGGCTGAGCTGTTGGAGTTCAGGCCTGTACGGGTGGCAGCCGCAGGTTGCCCAGCTGGGTCGTGCCCGGTACCTGTGGTTCTGCCTGCCCAGGCAGGCTCAGCCTCACCGAGGGGGATCTCAGCCTTCACAACTCGCCTGAGATTCCCTCAGAGATGCCCTGGGCTGCTCCTCCGTGGCTTGGGCAGTGCGGAGCCGAGGGAGGCAGTGGGGTCTGGGCCGTGGCCCAGGGCTGTGGTGGGGTGAGGAGCTCTTTCCCTGTGGGTGCCGCGGGGCGCAGGGGGATCCTGCGGCCTGTGGGAAGGCCGGCGGGATCCTCCCAGAGCCAGCCGGGCAGCGGCCTCACGCGTGGGACACTTGGCAGCCCTGCCAGCCTGGGGGGCTCCTCGGGCAGGGGCTCCTCGGGCAGGGGCTCCCGTTCCGAGCTCCAGCTCAGCACAGGCGCTCGCACATCCCTGGATGTCCGGCTCGGAGCCGCCGAACTCCCAGGCTAGCAATGAGACGTCACCTTTGCTTTTCAATCCAGTGCAGGTAGAGGCTGGCAGTCTTTCCTTCCTCGCCCAGCCCGCTTCCCATGCAGGCTCTGCATTTGATTTTTTTCCCCCAAGAAGCCGTTTCCTGTTGTCGTAACGTAACCAGATGGGGAGGGTTCAGTGGAAGTACCTCGGGAGAGGCTGGCAGAGCAGTGGATCCAGGAAGCAGATCCTCCCCGTAATATTGGCACGGTTTGGTAAGTTCCATCTGAAAAATAAAAAGCTGCTCCCTTTGCTGAGTCACAGCCCCTCGGAGCTGGAGCCGTGACAAGCCGGGAGGCGCCGCGCTGCTGGAGTTGAAGCAGAGGTGAGCAAAGGCGGTCCAGGATCCTGCCCAGGTGCTTTTCTCGCCTGAAATGATTTTTAAAATCTCATTAAAGTGCTCTGTAAGTTTAATTCCGTCCGCGGGAAGGTGCAGCCGCATTCGTGGCTCGCAGGGCGGGGGCTGATGGCTCTGCCGAGGCAGATGCCGGGCGCACCCCGGGGAGCCGCGGCCGCGGGCACGGAGCGGCGGCTGCGGCGGCTGCGGGCGGTGGCANACCGGCTCGGGATGCGGCGCGGCCGCTCCCGTGTCCCGGCACGGCGCTGAGCGCTGCCCGCAGCCTGGCAGCACATGGAGTGGCCCTGCCGGGCCGGAGGGGCCGGCGTGTCCGGAGAGGCGCTGCCCGGTGCCGGGGCAGTTGTGCCGCCGGGGCAGGCGCGGAGCTCCCGCCCGCTCCCGGCGGCCGCAGCAGCGCGGCCGATGCTCTGCCGGAGCCGCTCTCCCCGTTCCCAGGCTGTCCTCGCCGCTGCAAATCCCTCTGCAGCCAAGGCCTGGGGCTTCTCCAGGCTTTGCACCGGGGTTTATCTGCTGGAGTTTAACTGCTTCATTTGTACCTCTGTCCGGTGGTTCAGTGGTTCAGATGCACAATCCCAGGTTGTTTGTTTTCTGAAGCTTTTTTATCTCCTCAAGTCCAGAGAACTGGGTGTCAAATCCAGGGGAATTTATGGAGGGAGAAGGGAGCTGGCATTGCTGAAGGAAAGACGGGAGGGTTCCCTTACAGCAGAGAGGCTGCAGGTAGGACAGGGACACAGGAGCGTTTCCTGAGCACCAGTAAAATGGAGCATTTGACACTTGAAAGTAACTCTGGTTCTGTTGAAATGCTGCCAAGATATGTATTATCTAGACAGAAAGATGCTCTTGGGCTGCTGTTTCCAGTGTATCTGTGGTCATTTCAATTGCAGATTTGTTTTTTAAAGCAAATCTGAAGTTGTTATGATTGTTAGACATGTTTGCCATGTACTTTTAAATAAGCTTTTAAAAAGTTTAAAAAAACCTCGGTATCTTTAGGAGCTGTGATGCTGGTGATTGTGGGTAATCAGCCCACCTCCAGCTGCCTGACCCCTGCAGGTCACTGTGGCCTGAGCTGACATCCCTGAGGGATGGAGCAGAATCACAGAATCATAGAATCACAGAATTGATAAGGTTGAAAAAACCTTTGAAGATCATCAAATCCAGCTTTTGACCCACACCACCACCATGTTCACATCTAAACCATGTACCTAAGTGCTACATCTGCATTTTTGGACTATTTCCAGGGATGGTGACTCCATCATAGAATCCCAGTCCTGGGCAGGACTGAACAACTCTTTCTGTGTAGAAACTTTCCCTGATCTCCAACCTAAACCTCCCGTGGTGCAACTTGAGGCTGCTTGCTCTCATCCTGAGGAATTCAGCTGGGGCCTCTCCTCCCAGCCCCTTGCCCCCATTCCTGAGCCTCTGGGCTCCTTCCCTCTCCCCCAGCCCAGCAGGGCTCTCCCGGGCTGTGTCACCGGCACGTCTGCCCCATTCCGCTGGCTTTGCACAAACAAGACCAAAGAAGGATCTGTGATTTCAATACAGAAATAAATAAATGAGGAGGACGATACTCTCCCCCAAAGGCAGAGTGCAGGCAGCTGGCTGTGTCAGTCCTGGTGGCCGGCCTGCCCTGCCTGCTGCAGGTCAGGGCTGATGGGGTGGGCTGGGCTGGAAGAGCTGCCCTGTGGTGGCTGCTTTTGGGGCTGGCTGCTCTGGGAGCTGCACCAGGGACTCAGCTCCAGCCTCTTCCTCCCCTGTTCAATCTGGCCGGTGGTGGTTTGACCCAGGAGCAGCAGAACGATGGGCAGCTGCTCCCAGGGTTTGTGGTGTGTGATCCCAAGTGGAAGATTCATCTTTCCACCGGAAAAATAATTTAATTTCCTGCCGGTGCCCACAGGGTGGTTTCTTGTTCTTGCATTAGTATGAAAAAGTAACTGAAACATCCTTTTCACCTACACAGTATCAATCATTTAATAACTTCCTGTTCAATGCCCCTTCCAAAAAATCACAGATCCTGACTCTTTTATTACCTGGTCACACCTATTACATTTCATTTAAGAGAATTTGAGTGGATTAATGAGCGCCTACCACTTAGCTTTCTGCAGCATCATAAGGCTTTTCCTCTCATTTCACATCTCCTGCCGCTGTAATACCTTATTTACATTGCTGTGTGCACAACAGATGTCCTCAGTGATGACTTGATCTTTCCTCCTAAATCTCTGTGTGCAGGATATGTCAAATTGTATTTTTAAATGTAGATTATCTTGTACTTTCACAGATTGAATTTCATGTTGCTAAGTTACCTATTTTTTCTAGTTTGAGGTTATTGTTTTATTTTTTCTTCCTTTTGCCTGCGTTGTCCTCTCTCCTGATTGACCTACATAATCCTCTGTTATCAGCAGGTTTTTGTGTCCTGCCCTTTACTCTTTACCAGGTCACCAGAGCACCAAACAGTGCCAGTCCTAGCTCTGGGCCTCGGAGCTCGCAGCTGGCAGTCTCCTCCCTGTAGTAGTAACTCCTTTGTTTTGATCCCCCATCTGTGCCTGGAGTTTCTTACACATCACATTGCTCACTCTTCTCTGAGGCCCTGGGTTCCCTGTGCTGGCTGGGATCTGGACTCGATCATCCCTGTGGGTCCCATCCAGCTCAGCCTATTCTGTGATTCCACGACTCTTGAGCGGTTAATTACAGGAGTATCCGACCCTGAAGCGTCCTTGTGAAACTGAGATCCACATTTCCATTCTCACCTCCCCCTCACCTTTCGGTGCCAGGATTCACTGCGGTCACTGTGCTGCCCCAAGCACATCCCCTGTTTCTGAGCCCCTCTGCCTGCTGGCAGGCACTGGCTGGCTGGGCAGGGGCTCCCCGGGCATGGGCTTCTCTTGTGGATGCAGTGAGCCGTAGGAATTTGCGTAGTTTCGAATAAAACTCTCAAGCTCGGGTTACCCCCGAGCAGAGCAGCCGCAGCTCCTGCTGCTCCTGATGCTGCGCCTCCCAGAGCTGTGCAGGGCCGCAGTTCCAGCCTCGGTGCCCTGGAGAGTGGCCTGGCCGGGCAGGAAGCGTTCCCGGCGCCCTGCGGCGTCCTGGCTGTGACCAGCCGGGGCCGCAGGGACGCGAGCTCTCGGCTGAGGATCAGCGCTGTGCGGCCCGTGCGAGGCGCTGCTTTCCCTGAAGGAGTAAATGCAGAAGGCTGAAAGATTGGAGAATCCTGAACTCAAATCCCAGATTACCCAGCTGCCACACTAACCCAGTAGCTCGGAAAGGGCTCCTCTGGAGCTTCTCCAGCCTGTAAATGGAGGTGTTGGTGGGCACATTTCCCCGTTTCATTATGTAGCACATTTCACATGGAAAAGCAGGGCCAATGCTTTTCCTGATCATCTGCACGAGTTCTTGAGAGGGAGATTCCTGCAGGGGAGGGGTTTTCCCTAGAGGGGGCATCAGCCAGGAGATGCCACTCGGGAATGAGTCACTTGGCCTCCGAGGTGAACTCCAGGAAGTCAGTTTTAGTGACCCAGTAGAGAACACAAGCAGAAGCAGCTGCTGAAGTTCCTTTTTCCCTCCCCCTTTTTTTTTTCTTCTTTCCTATTTGGTGTTAGTCTTGGTTAAAAAAGGTTATAAAGCTCTTGTGCTGAAAATAAGATCTTCCCAGAGAAATGGATCACAGAATCCCAGAATGGTTTGGTTGGAAGGGACCTTAAAGCCCATCCAGTTCCATGCCCTGCTGTCAGCAGGGACACCTTCCACTATCCCAGGCTGCTCCAAGCCCCGTCCAGCCTGGCACGGGACATTTAGATGGGGCAGCCACAGCTTCTCTGGGCAGCTTGTTCAGCCTGGGATCCTTTGGCTTCAAATGTTAAACTGAGGGTGAAACAGCCTTTTCTTCCCCCTCAGCTCTGGGTCTGCCATGGTGCAAGGAAGCCTTAAACCCTCCTACTGATCCGTTCAGAGAAACTGCAGGGAAGTGGTATCTGCATACCAGGCAAACTGACTCCAAAGGTTCATGCAGCATTTCAAATCAAATCAGCTTTAAAAAATCAGATTACGGCTGCAAAGTCCTCAGCCGTGTGCCTGTGGTGCGTGCAGAGCCCTCCTGGCAGAGCTCCCCTGGCCAAGGGCAGCAGCACGGGGTCACCTCTGTGGCTGGGGGGCCTGGGGAGCCATGCCTCGATACCTCCATGGGCACAGGGTTTGGCTCGTGCCACACCAGCGCTTCCCACTCCTCTCTGGGCGCTTTCCCATGTGCCTGCAGCCTTTTCCCTCCCACCTGTAGCTCTTCCTCTCCTCTGGGAAACACAAGCTTTGTTTTGCCAGGTTGGTCAGGGCTTCTGGTTCATCGTCTGGCAGGACATTTTGCTTTTAGGATTTTATTCAATCATCTTCCAGGGACTGGTTTTGTTATAAAATCCTTTTTATAATGGATCTTTTCTTTATAGTTGGAAATATTTATTTCGCCAGTGCCTAAAGGGGCACCAAGAGAGCTGGAGAGGGACTTTGAAAAGGGCCTGGAGGAGCAGGAGAAGGGGGAATGGCTTCCCACTGCCAGAGGGCAGGGTTAGGTGGGATACTGGGAAGGAATTGTTTCCTGGGAGGGTGGTGAGACCCTGGCACAGGTTTCCCAGAGAAGCTGTGGCTGCTCCTGGATCCCATTTTAACAGTTGTGTGTTCTGAACTTGTTTGCCATCCTGGATTAGGTGATCTCTCCCTCTACCTTCCCCAACAACATCCGTGCCAGAAGCTCGACGTGGTGAGGCAGCACGGTGTCTCTCAGTTGCTCTAATGCAGATCTCCCTGCTCCCAGGATGTACCTAAAGCTCTCTTGATCTTCCCCAGGGACCATCTTCCCAGCTGAGACCACGCTGGAGGGCTCGCACCCGATCCCATGAGAGTTTGTCCTGCCAGCCCTTGCCCTCGCCCAGCGGATGTTGGTGGGAGAGGAATGGTGTTAGTCCCTGGCACTGCCGCCCCCGGTGGGTACCACCCCCTCACAGCACATCTCCAGCCACTCCAGTAGTCTGGGCATACTTCTGCTTTCTTTCTAAATCAGTATTTATGGTTATTTATGTTTATTATTGTGTTTCTGAGCCGAGGAGCATCACATTTGCTATTCAGTAACAGGGCAGAGGTGGGCTGGCGTCAGGGAGGAGACTCGCAGCAAGTGTCACAAAAAGGTTACTTAAACAAGGATATTTAGTAATGAAAAATCAGGTTTGAAATAATCTGATCCTCAGTTTTTCAGGCTGTAGGAACAGCTTTTCACTAGAGCCTGATGGACATCTCCCAGCTGTTTGCATTTGGGAGATTAATCGACTTTCCATTCAAATTCTTGTCTGTTGCTGTGAAATGTCAATTTTTATCTTATTTTAGAGCTGGGCACACACCTACTGAGAAATAAAACACACTGTCAAATAGGAATGTAATTTCTGGATAGTCCTGGTCAGCCTAAAGAAAGGTTCCTACTCCCATCAGTGTCTTTTCCTGCTGCCCAGTTCCTCACAGCTGAATTTAATGATGATGAGTCAGTCTGGAAATTAACCTTAATTCTGAAATCTAAAGCACAGTGGTTTTGTTGCCACTGTTGAGTCTGCTATTTTTCAGGCTCATTTATAAATTGAATAAATCCAAGATCTGAAAGTCTTTTATAAGAGCGTAGCAATTAAATACTGCCTTTTCCATCCTCAAATCCAGCTGTGTTGTGTGTTGGTGCCGAAGAGGGTTGGAGAGGTAGCATTAAATAGTTATTTAGGGATGTTAATAACATGCTTAAAATGTTTCCATCAAGTGCTTTTGGATCGTGTGATGCCATCTGTGTTACAGTTGATTTAGTTAATTATACAGGCATGAATTCCTTGGGAGAAGGGATGGCATTGCTCTAACAGCTTGTTTGTGAGCAGGATAACGCAGTGACACACTATTAAACTCGTGGAATTAAGTCTGAAATATATTCCTCACTAATAGTCCTCCCCAAATTATGCTGAGTTGCTCCAGTTTAAGGGATAATTGGATAGGTGTGTTATTGGAGTTTATTGCAGAAATTCCAGTGGATTTTTGTACCTTAAGTATTGGGGGTTTTCTGAGAAAAAGGAGAAATTACTTTCCTACCTCCTCACCTGTTTTTAATTAATTATTGCTCGTTCTGCAAATTAGACTTAAGAGTTGTACAATTAAACAGGTGTCCTGCTTTAAAATGTACCTGTTGGGGTTTAGCAGCAATTGTGTCTGCCAGTACTGCAATTCAGAGACTGTCCTGAGCTGGAAGGGACCCACAGGGATCATCCATTCCAGCCCCAGGCCCTGCCCACACACCCCAACAACCCCACCCTGGGCATCCCTGGCAGCGCTGCCCAAACGCTCCTGGAGCTCTGGCAGCCTCGGGGCCGGGACCATTCCCTGGGGAGCCTGGGCAGTGCCCAGCCCCCTCTGGGGGAAGAACCTTTCCCTGATATCCAACCTAAACCTGCCCTGGCCCAGCTCCAGCTGCTCCCTATAAACCATAATTCACTTCATAACTGACACCCAACTATGGTTTGCACTTAAAACCCCCAAAAAAACCTGTGTAAAACTTAGGATGAGAAACCAGAGGATGGGATTTCAATCCGTGGGTGTGGCACAAACAGGTAGCTCACACACAAGGTGAGTCTGTGTAGAGGAGTCTGGAAGCTGCAGATGTAGAGCTTACAAAGGACATGATCCACCCATCAATGAGTTAAAGCCAACAACGGTCGAAGGATTAATCTTTGAGGAAAAATTCAGGTCAGTCGGGATTTGACATGTGTCTGTTACAGCTGCTGCTGGAATTGATCTAATCCTCGGCAAAACTTCGGCTAGACTTCCATCTGCAGAGGCTCTACTGGATGTCAGGGTTGGGGGTGAGGGGAAGAATTATTTTGAATTTAAAGCAGGTATTATTTCCTGAAAGATAGTTTTCAGAGCTTATTTCATGCTGGGAAGCGTTGGTTGACTATTTATTTCCCTTATGGAAATGGAGACTGGCTCTGCACCCGCCGGCTGTAGGTAATGGGGTGTGTTAACTTTGCGGTGTGGGGAGTCTGCAGCCTCCTCAGCAGGAGCATGGACAAGTCAGATGTGCCTCTCTGGATGTCTGGGTTGAGTTACCCACATTGCTTGTATTTTTGAAAAAAAGAATTTTATCAGATTAGTCTCAATCTAAACAGCACGGAGGAAAAAACCTCATAGAATGTCCAGGGAAGGGAATGGAGCTGGGAAGGGGCTGGAGCCCCAGGAGCGGCTGAGGGAGCTGGGAAAGGGGCTCAGCCTGGAGCAAAGGAGGCTCAGGGGGGACCTTGTGGCTCTGCACAACTCCCTGACAGGAGGGGGCAGCCGGGGGGGTCGGGCTCTGCTCCCAGGGAACAGGGACAGGAGGAGAGGGAACGGCCTCAGGCTGGGCCAGGGGAGGCTCAGGGTGGGCTTCAGCAGGAATTTCCCCATGGAAAGGGGGGTCAGGCCTTGGCAGGGGCTGCCCAGGGAGGTTTGGAGTCCCCATCCCTGGAGGTGTCCAGGGAAGGGCTGGAGGTGGCACTCGGGGCTCTGGGCTGGGGACAGGGTGGGGATGGGGCACAGCTTGGGCTGGATGGGCTGGGAGGGCTTTTCCAACCTCAGGGATCCAGGGGCTGGATTCTGTGGTTCTGTGTGTGAAGGAAATCCACAACACAACCCTGTGTGCAGGACAATACGTGTCCGGGCCATTGTTTCTGGATCTCAGCTACCTGCTCACTCCTTTTCCCATGTAATTTCCAACAGGTTTTCTTCTCACATTGCAGCTGAGTGAGCGATACACTGTTTGTGACAAATGTTTGTGTGGATAAAGCCCAAAGCACAGGTCCAGCGTGGCACAAGATTTCATTGGCTTAGCATGAAATTCCTTTTCAGAGAAAAAGTAATTTTCTTGCATTTGGATCTATAGGCTGGTGCAGTCCTAAATGGAACACAGATATTTCTCATGTGAGGAAGTGGGAACTCAGCCATGGACAGGATTACATTTTCTTTCTATTATAATAATTTGAGGTGCACCAGAGGCTCAAAAAGGTTTGTTTAAACTAATTTGTCAAAAATAGAGAACACCGGTGCTCACAGGGCTGTGGCAGACGTAGGAAATGTTCCATATTTCTAAGAACAGTGTTCTGTTTTCAAATATTGGTACCCTGGGTAGGGATTAATTCACTCATTTTTAAGCGTGGTGAAACATTCATTTCGGCAACTACTACCTAGACAACACATTTCCCAATTAGTCTTGATGTCTGAATTGCAAGTCAGGAGGCAAAGGGAGCGCTGAGCCCTGCTCAAGGCAGCTCTGATGCATTATTGATGCTGTTTTCAATATCAAACATGCCAGGAATCAGATGCATGATCTATTCTCCCAGCATCAGAAATGTGATGACCTTTCTGTTCTGTTAAGGTGATGTGTCTGATAGCTGCCCCTTCTATATAACTCACTGGAAAAATAAAGGAGAAATCCAAAGGCAGGCGACTGGTTTTCCAGGGAATGTCTCCTGTGCCCAGCACTGTGGGGAGGGGGTGCCAGGGAGCTGCTCTGTCCCCTGTAGGGACGGGGCTTGCTGAGGGTCTGTGCTCAGTGCTGGCACCTCGGCGTTGGCCTCCCGAGGTCCCCGCGTGTCCCCCGATGTCAGAGCAGAGCCCTGGGAGCTGCAGCTCTGTGTTCCCTCAGCCCGGGATGAACCACCTCCTGGCTGCCTCTGTACCAGCACAGTGCTGCTGGCTTGGGAACGTTCTTATGGAATGTTTTTCTCCCAGAATTTGTGATAAATATTCTTTCAAGCCTGGCCTGGCATTTGGCCCCGGGTCCCAGCTGGCTTCTTTGCGCGGGGCATGCTCCAGCAGACACGGCTGCTCCTGCTGCAGGGCCACACTTCTGTGAGCACAAACGACCACTTTCATGGCTCCAACAATGCCACTTGTCCCCCTGCACACACACAAGGTCATGGTTGTCACTGGAGCTGCCTCACTCTGTTGAGCCCTATTTCCGTGCTTATCCTGGCAATAACAACCCAGCGGGTACCCCTCTGCCTGCTGGGGCAGCTGCCAGGGGCTGAGCTCTGCTCTCTCCAACATCAGACCTGGCTGCAGCATCACACGTGGGCACTGCCACTTCTTCACCAGTGCTCACGTCCCCTCAGGTGTCCGGAAGGGAAGGCTCCACCACCGCCTCCGCAGGCTCCTGGCCTTTCACTCCTCAAAGGGCGGCTGCACGTGGCATTTGTGATGTGCTTTAGTGGGCGTGGTGGTCGTTCTTGGACTATCTGTGCAGGGCCAGGAGTTGGATTTCGATGATCCAGGCAGATGCTTGGCATGAAATGTGTCAATTCACACCATTAACCCTTTGTAACATTTTAAAGAAAATTAAAAAGCTGCAACACCATAAGTATCAGGATATGTGGTTCTACAAATCAACCTCAGACAGAATTCCCACCAAGTGAACTCTGCTCCACAGTACCAGCTCCTGAAAGCTTTTCTGTAAGCACACAAATGTAAATTCTCGCAGCCCTCGTCTGTCAAAAAGAATCCTGTTAGCAATTACTCTCTCAAATCTCTGTACCATTCAATTTATGATTTGTCTGCCATTCGTGTGGAAGCAGTTAAAGCTTGTTGGTTGCTGCTTCTTGTTTCCTCAGGTTGTGAACTAACCTGGCTCACTGCTGCCTCTGCCTTTGGAGGAAATCCTCTAAGAAAATAATGGTAATGTGCACAAAGGCCTCATTCGTTGCAGCAGGTACAACTCTGTGCCTGTGGCTACAGGCTGCCCCATTTTTTATCAATAAAGAAAGAGGGTTTTAAACCTCCACTGGTGTGTTGTGTCTGCTTGCACAAAGCAGCAAGAATCTTAAATGCAAAGAACGTCTACTCATGTTATAGATTTTTCAGGAAATATCTTTAAAATTTAATTTATTTCTATTTCTTTGCCCAACCAAACATGTTTCTTTTTATAGAAACTTTCAGGCTACAAATTCAGGCACCAGCCTGAGAAACAGCAGAACTGAGACTGTTTGTACAACCTTGGTTTGGACAATTAATATCAGGAATGTTATTTTATTCCACCACTTGTTTCTCTGAGTCTCAGCCTCCGCCGTCTCCCTCTGAGCCAGTGTAGATGTGTAGTGGCTGCTTGTACTACACAATTTCTCTGGCTCTCAGCAGCTCTGCCTTCCCAAACTCCAGCCCCTCTCCCAGCTCCATATCCCATCTTTATATCCCCAGAGCAGCTGCCTCTCTCGGCTCTTTACTCCCTGATAGATTTACGCTTTTGCTCTTAGTGTTCAAACCGGGCTATTTTTTATTACGGTGTTGTTGAGGAGGTTGGTGTTGTTGGTGTTTTGCTGCTATCATTTATTGTTACTCTCTCACTGCAGCTGCCCTGACCTGCTAAGCCCCATCCCCGTGCCTGGACAGGGGACGGTGCCTCCGCTGTGGTTTGACCGCGAGTCATGAGGGACAGACCGAGGCACTGAAGGTCATCGGCCAAGAACATTGCTGCCCACATTAACAGGATTAGTATTAAAAAGGTTGGAAATATTTTCCCAAATTTGAGCACCTTTTAATGGAATTTTGTAGTATAACCATCCTGTGATTCCATGATTCTATGAAAACAGTCTTCCCAGCAGTTGCTGTCTCCAAGCCGTGGCAGCGCTGGGGGCTGGTGCGTGGATATCCCTCCTGAACATCCACATCCTCTGCACTGTGTGAATTCCAGATCCTCTGCACTGTGTGAATTCCAGTGCACGTGAAGGGATGGGACACTGCCTGACAGGAAGGTGCAGCCAGGGGGGTCAGGCTCTGCTCCCAGGGAACAAGGGATGGGACAAGAGGAAGCAGCTGCATCAGAGGAGGTTCAGGTTGGATATCGAGCAAAACTTCTCCATGGAAAGGTCTGTCCAGCCCTGGCAGAGCTGCCCAGGGCAGATGTGAAGTCCCCATCCCTGGAGGGATTTAAAAGCCATGTGGATGTGGCACCTGGGGACACGGGTCACTGGCAGTGCTGGGGGAACACTTGGACTTAATGGTCTTAAGAGGACTTTTCCGACCCGAACAAAGCTGTGATCCCACACTTAGTGCAGGGAATGCAGCCCCTTCAGCTGCCGACACGTAGCTCGTGCTGCTGGGAGCGCTGGGGGTGGCGTGTCCCCGCGCTGACCGGCTGTGTGGCTCTGCTGTCCCTCCTTACAGGCCGCAGAAGATGTAGAGCGCGGCGGGCGCGGAGCAGCCGGAGCGAGCGGGGCCGGGCCGGGCCCTCCCTGCCACGGCCTCACCATGGCCAAGAGGGGCTCCAGCAGCCGCGCCAGGGGGGACAAGCCCGACGCCCTGGCCGCCCTGCAGGCTGCCAATGAGGAGCTCAGGGCCAAGCTCACCGACATCCAGATCGAGCTGCAGCAGGAGAAGAGTAAGGTGGGCGGCTTCCCTTCCTCTGAGTGCAATTTGGTGTTATTCAGAAAGTTGAGAAATGCCAGAATTCTCTTTGCTAATTCTTCTCTTTCCCTTTTACACTAATTTCATTTGGATTTTGAGCTCCAGCTCCTTCAAACCAGCTGCTTACCCACGTGTACAATACTAGACCTCAGCTCTGCCTCCTGTGCTAATTCCCGAATTCCAAGGAGACACAGCTTCTCCCTGAGCCTTTGGGAGAGGGGCAGCTGATGAGGCTGGAGCTTCATCTCCAAGAGTTTCCAGCTCTTGCCCTCAGATCATTTCTCAGCAAGAGCATGGAACGTTTATTTGCTTTGTCCTATTTCCCCAAATCAGTTTCCACTGATAAACTTTGGGGGGGTTCGGTTCCAGAATAGAAATGTGTTACCATGCAGGGACACAATGACAGTCTGCATTTTTCCATGAATTTGCATCATTATTAGGCATTTCAGACTCTGAATCCGACACACACATACACATAGATAGAACATCTGCTAATGCTTTTGCTGTGAAGCAGCATTTGCAGCTTTAAGGCTGAGGACTTCGTTTTCCTTCTCCCTTGTCCTTCAGAGCCACTTCTGGCCATGGCTTCTCTAGAGTTTATGGCGTGGTTTTAAATTGAAACGTCATTTGAGCCTTGTGTGGTCAGGTACAGTGAGTTATCTCTGCTGAATAATTCATTGCTTAAAACGCATCTGGTAAAATGCAGCTGTTTGGGGTTTCACAGGAGCTTGCACAGAGCTTTTTGTCTCTTGCCTGCGCACGTGCAGGTTTGGTCTGCGTGCCTGAGCGTGCCAAAGTGATGGCTTGGCATCTGATGTTTCCCATATTTTGGGGGAATGTGCTGTGAGAGCTTCTGCAGAATAAAGTAAGGACTCAGACTTACTCACAAGGTACTGACTGATTCGTGAATGTGTATTAAACATGAGCCTGCAGTGAAAGAAAGGTCTTTGCTACCACCAGTTTGTAGACACAGACATATCAGCATTGAGTTGTAATACTGTAAAGTCACCTGTACCTCATTTTAAAATAATATCATTATATGTATTCATTGTTTGGTTGATTGAAAATACTGTATTTTTTTATTTTCCGTATAGGTCAGCAAGTTGGAAAGGGAGAAAAATCAGGAAGTGAAGCAGATCAAGGAGCACGAACAGCATAAAAGTACAGTGGTGGTCACAGAGCTCAAAGTCAAACTTCATGAAGACAAAATGAAAGAGCTCCAAGCTGTTCGAGAAACACTTCTGAGACAGCACGAAGCTGAACTACTCAGAGTGATAAAAATTAAAGATAATGAAATCCAGAGACTACAGACCCTGCTCAACGCCGTGCGTGACGGGGCTCCGGACAAGGTGAAAACGGTGCTGCTCAGCGAGGCCAAGGAGGAGGCCAAGAAGGGCTTTGAGGTGGAGAAAATCAAAATGCAGCAAGAAATTTCTGAGCTGAAGGGTGCTAAGAAACAAGTGGAGGAGGCTCTCACTATGGTCATCCAGGCTGACAAAATCAAAGCAGCGGAGATAAGGAGTGTGTATCACCTGCACCAGGAGGAGATCACCAGGATCAAGAGGGAGTGCGAGAGGGAAATTCGCAGACTGGTACGTGTCGCTCTCTGCTGCTGTAACTTATGCTGTTGATGGGAAATGATCAGTGCTGGACTCAGCTGAGTGGATAAGGATGGGTGTTGAAACTTTGGGGCTTGCTCCAGGTCTGTTTTGCATTTACTAGTAGAGAGGGCAAACTGGTTTTTAAAAGTATTAGGATTTTTTAGTAAGAAACTTCTTGATCTGTGTCAGAGCCTGTTAATGTTGTTCACATTGAAGGTATCAGGAAGAGCCCTGAGGTTCCTGGCTGGTCAGGGGAATGCTACAACAGTTATGTCTCTTGGGTTATGCCTCTATTTCCTCACCAGGCATTCCTTCCTGATCCACCGTGGTCCCTCCCTTTCCCTGCCTTTGCTAGTTCCCATGAACATCCCATAGTGCAGCTTACACAATCCCAAATGCTCTTTTTCTGCACACACATTCTGGGGGAATCCCTCTCCATACCCACCATGGTGGTTTTCCCCAGGACAGGGGCTGGTTCTGCTCCTCTGGTGGCCCCATGAGCAGAGACTCTGCAGGCTCCCACCTGAGCAGGTCACTGGGATCGCCCCTGGCCCTCGGGGACCCTTTGTGTGTCGCTGCTCAGCCTGCCCTCACCTAATCCAACATCTGATCCTCTGAAGCAACAGCTTCAGTCTCAAAGGCAAGAGCTTCACACCCGTGGCTTTGGAGTTTTCCTCTGGCGTGTGTGGGAACTGGCTGGGGAGGTTGCAAGGGATCGTGGTGCTTGGAAAAGGGGGGAACTCCCCGTGGGAGGGAGCTCCCTCGCAGGGAAGCCTTTGCACCAGAGCCTGGCAGACCACCAGCACCTGCTGGGGCTCAGGGGGGTTTCTTGTCTGCTGCTCTCTCAGACCTTGCCCTGTAATCTGTGCTCCTGAGGGCAGGGAGTGTATCCCCGAGCTGCTGCTGCCTTTCCCAGGGTCATGGGGACACACCCATGTTCTCATGATGTGTGTTTTGGGTCTTGTCTCAGTATTTCTGTGATGTCACCATCGTTTTGAGTTTGCCATGCTGCTTTACAGCACTCAGTGTCCCCGTACAAACCCATCCAGGTCCCTTCTAAGTCATTAGCCCTTAGTTATTATCCAAATCCTAAAACATAATTTTAAAATGCCCAAAGAGCTTGCAGCCTGGCCCCAGATCAAAGGCTGGCAGTGTGACCATGCTGCAGAGACCACCTGCAGAACCTCCTCCCCTGGTAGGATGCTGGTACAGCATCACCTGAGCCCTGACAACCAAAGGGCCTGGCAGGGAGGGACACACCAGCAGTGGAGTGTCCCCTACCTTTATTTAGCCACCTCTTCTCTCAGACTTCAGGTTGTTAAGGTTTGTTCATAGGTTATTTTATTTTTATGAAGAGGATATTAAAATAATTTATAACCAACTGATCTATTGATGCTGTTCAAATATCCTGCAGTGTAAGTACATTCTTCTCTAACCATACATCACTGGTGCATTGATTTCATACATCACAGTGAATGGGGGGCTAATGGACATCTTAAATAAACTTGCTGCATCACATGGAAAGTCTCCACTAATGGCCTTTAATGTAGAAGCTGTAAAATAAATATGGTCTTAGTTATAGGGAATAGAGTGGTTTGACAGGATGTTTTCTAAACTGCCTTTGAAAATCAAATTTTGTTCAAGTTCCTGCTTGAAAGAATCAGATTGGCTCACTGCACCAATTAAATTACCTGATGCCATGATTTTACCAAGCCCTGAGTGCTTCCGAGGTGGCTTCAAGTACTCTCAGCTCCATGGACTCCACCATCAATTATTTTGGTGGGAGCTGGTGGCTCCTGGCAACCTGTGGGGAGGGCTCTGGTGTCTGAGGGGAAAGGCTGTGCAGTGCCCTGGAAACAGAGAATCAGGGGTTCACTGACACAGCTTTAGGGCATGTTTTGTGCTTGCATTGACTGGCAATGCGTGACAGGAGGAGAGGGAACGGCCTCAAACTGTGCCATGGGCGGGTCAGGCTGGACATCAGCAGGAATTTCCCCATGGAAAGGGAGGTCAGGCCTTGGCAGGGGCTGCCCAGGGAGGTTTGGGTCCCCAACCCTGGAGTGTCCGAGGAAGGCCTGGAGGTGGCACTCAGTGCCCTGGGCTGGGGACAGGGTGGGGATCGGGCACAGCCTGGACTCAAGGGTGTGTGATTCTGAGTATTCACCAGATAAAACCCCAGCTCTTCACTGTAGCTATTTCCAGGGCCAGGGTGGATGCCCATGGCTTGGGCCGTTCCCATGGAGCAGGGCTGTGGGCAGCGCAGGAAAGGGAATAACGTGCTTCTCAGAGTGTGTGCTCAGGCTGTTCTGGGCCCGGGTGTTGTGCTGGCACATATGGCTCGTGCTGTTTGTGTCTGTACAGTCTGTGTGACGCTCCCCGAGACATTCAACTAACCCAGTTCAGCTGTCCCTGGCTCACAACCTCAGCAGTGGGACTGCAGCAGATGAAATCCCCTTGCAGATGGTAACGAGTACGTGTGGCACGGCCTCCATTGGAGAGAATTTCTAATTTTAGTCAACCGTTTTTAAATTTCAATTTGTGCATTTTAAACTGCCTTAAAATACTGCACGGCTGTGTTTAATTACATTTGTATGGGCAGGAGCACTCCCTGCTTAGTGTGTGCACAGCCAGGGGAAGCAGGGGAAGGCCAGGAGTGTTCCCCAGGCTTAACTGGCCTTGATGCTTTCTAAATGGGGACCAAAATTCAATGTGGTAAAGAGCATTTAAACTTTAATTAACTCTGGGTTAGTCAGGAAGGAGAAGTTCTGCACAGCCATGGCCACTGCAGCCTCCTCGCTCCCCTTTATCAGGGGACTGAGAAATCAGAAAAATGGAGGAAATGAGATTTGTTAGAGCCTGGGGAGTGGTTATTTTCAGTCTAGATAAACTTTAGTTGATTATGAGTAGCAAAAGCTTTAATAACCTCTGCCAGTCCCTCTGTGAGACCACTGGACATGGAGAGCTTCAGGGCTTCCTCATGGCAGTGCCACTCCACAGCCAAAAAGGAGATCAAGGTTTTGAGCACCATTCTGAACCTCTCAGAGACCCTGAGCTCTCTGCAGACAGTGGTAAATTAGTGAAGATGTCTGATGTGAAGGGTGGGATCAGATGAAAGGATAGGAAGCTGACTTTTTAAATATTAATTTTGTTTGTGATTGGTTTAGTCTTTATCTTCTTTTGATTCCCTCATGTGGTGAGAAATCCCATGTCTGGGATTATAAACGTGGCTTAGCACCTGGAGGGTAGACACATATTCAAAGTGAATAGTTCTTTCTTCCACCTGTGGATTTTTTAGTCATTTTTGGTTTGGCCCTCATTTACAACAGTATTTCTTCCAACTGATCCTGGGCTGAAGGATTTTGCTGTATATAAAAGCCAGACAACATTACTCCTACGCTTAGGAGGGTCAGGAAACCTCCTCAAGCTGAGTGATTCCTTTGCTGTCTCACAGGCCAGGTTTTAACAACATTTTTCTCTGTGGACCTAAACAAGGAGTTATTATTTTCTGGACTGTAACCACGTTGTTGTTGTTTTGCTACAACACAGCTAACACAGGGCTTGGGCTGGGGCCTCGGGGCCGCTGGGAGAGCTTGGAAACTGTTGGCACTGTTCGTGGGGTTTCTGCCTGCAGCAGGTCTGGGACACCCTGTGCTTCATTCATGGCGTTTACAAGTGGCACTGGATGGTTACTCTGGGGTTGGACCAGGCTGAGCTTCCAAGTCGCTCCCAACCCAAACGTTCTGGGATTCTGTGATTCCGAGGCAGTCCGGTGCTGCTGTGGGTGTCAGGTGCCCCAGGACAGGGAGGCAGCGGGGTTTGTCTCTGGAGAGGGAGGGTGAACGAGCAGGGCGTGTGTCCCCTGTGCCTGAACCCCTCTCTCGGGGGTGTCACACCCCAGGGCCACCCCGACTCCTCTCACCTGGGCACCTCATCAGCCAGGTCCCTGGCAGTGCCATCGAGGCCGGGAACAGGTCTCCTCCCATGTCCTGAGCGCCAGCTCAGACCACGGGAGATGTGCCTGCCGTGGGGCAGCTCCATGGGACAGGGATTCTCCTCTGTGCCCCTGCCTGGGGGGCTGGCTTTGATCCTGGGCCCTGGCAGCTTCACAGGCTGTTTCTGACAGCGTCTGTCAATTTGCAAAGGCCCCAGGAACCTTGCAGGGAGACATGTCCCAACCAGGACCCTACACCTTGGGTTTGAATCAGGATGGAAATAATGGCTTTAAAAAGAGTCACGGCTTAAAGCCTCGCGCGTGCGGGACCTGCGGGCGCTGCACCGGGAGCACGGGAGGGAGCAGCACATCTCCCTCTGCACGGGCTGGTGCTCCTGTAATTGGCACCAGCTGTGCTCGGGGCTGGTTATGAATGAGCAGACACATAAATATTCATCCCAGCTCTGGAATGGCAGCGGGGCGTCTGGCAGGTGGTTGGATGCTCCCGCCCCTTTGCGAGCTCGGGAGCCACCAGGCAGGGTGGGAGCAGGAGAGGAGCCAGAGCCCCAGCCCAGCACAGCCCAGCACAGCCCAGCATGAGGCCAGGCCGGGCCCGCCCGGGGGCTGCGTGCCCGCGGACCTGCACCGCTGCCAGTGAGTTCTGTGGGCCCCTTGGCCCTGCCTTTCCTTCCTTTCATTCGTGTGCTGAAGGACATCTTTCCAGAGATGCTCCCGTCCGTTTGTGCTGTTTCTACGCTGTCTCTGTCTAGCAGCGGGCTGCAGGTGCCGAACTTGTGCATGTTTCATGTATGGGAATTTACTCAGGTGAAGGAGGATGTCAATGCTGATGTTTCCTTGTGGTTTATGAAGGTTATGTTTAGGGATTCTTTTTTCTGGAAAACAAACCATTAGTGAAATGCTGTGAAATGTTTTGTGTTTTCTCGTCTCTTTGTTCCTCCCAATTTCATGTGTTGCCTTTGTTGTAATGTCTTTGTTTCCATATAAATAGGAATCAGCTACCCAATATTCTGCTTATTTTAAACAAATAATCATTTGATGATGTGTTGTCTTTTCATCTGTACACCCATTTAGGTTTCTTCTCATTAGGCATTTAGCAGAAAGACCACAGGTGCTCAGGAGCAGCTACGTCTTTGTTTCATTCAAAATCAGCAGACGCTGCCTTCATGGACATTGTTGAAAGGATGTTTAGTCAATGGCACCCAAAATACCTTTCATTTGCTCCATTTTGCTTTCCTGATACCTGTGTGACCTGCCAGCACCTGCCCTGGGTGGCCCACATTGGCATTTATTGGAAACAAAGTCCTTGGAGTGACTCTTGATTCCCAATGTCATTTTTTTCCAGATTTACAGACAAAGCAGAGATAGAAGTATTAATGCAGCTCTTAAAAGGCAAAATGTTCTTATTTGAAGCAGGCCAGGTTTAAAAACTGATCAGTGGAATTAAATGTCTAAAGTCTCAAAAACCGATGGCAAAAATGTTGTGTTTCGGGTGTCTGAAACCAGCTCACAGACACCTGAGGGGCTGGGTGTGATTTCTGCCTTTCTGTGGAGTCCGTGTCTGCACCACACGTGGCGTGTGGGTGTAATCAGCTCTGCAGCCGTGGGTAATGTGCCTGTGTGGGGTCCCGCCAGGGAGAGCCCGAGGTCCCAGTGCAGGGTGTGCAGCACCCCAGGCCAGCTGGGCTGGGATCAGTGATTTCCTTGGCCGGGCAGTGCCCAACCACCCTTGTGAACTCCAGCCAGACTCCAGGGGTCGGATCCTGGCTGGTCCCAGGGATGTGCACAGGCCCTTGGCACAGGCAAACAGGGAAGAAGAGAGTTAGAGGTCACTGGACATTTGTCATTTAAGCACTTCATGATTTTGCATAATGTTTATTATGTATAAGTAAAACCTCTCATGGAAAGGGAGTTGCTCACACGGGAGACTTTTGGAAAAAAGAATTTTAAAAAATTCACATTTCTTCTAGGAATTTTGAAATTTAAAGGATGCTGAGGTTTTATTATTTTTCTTTAAAAATCATTAATCCAGATTTTCCAAAGGTGACATCCAAGCAAAATGCTGCGGAACCATTAAAGTGTTTGAGTGAACCAATCAAAGCGTGATGTGAATGTCAAGTTTTAATTTTTTTAAGATACTCTGAAATGGTGATAAGATGTGGGCTATTTCCCAGTCATGTCGATGCCACACTGCCTGCGGAAGGAGAGCTGTGTGGCCGGGGGAGAAGGGCGGTACTGCTGAGGCGGTGCAGCCCGGTGTTCAGTGTCCCTGTCCGCGGCTGCTGCGCTGGCAGGGCAGCGCTGCTGTGTTGCCGTGGGGTGCTCCGGGTGCTGCCGAGCTGCTGCTGCCGCCTGTGTGATTGTGTTCTGTTCTCCTTGTAGATGGAGGAGATTAAGTTTAAGGACAGAGCAGTCTTCGTGCTGGAGAGAGAGTTAGGGGTGCGAGCCGGGCATGCTCAGAGACTGCAGCTCCAAAAGGAGGCTTTAGATGAACAACTGTCCCAGCTCAAAGAGTCTGACCGGCATCTGAGCAGCCCCAAGCGGGAACTTCCTTATGCAAGTGGTGCAGGAGACGCTTCAGATCATTCAGGAAGCCCCGTAAGCACTTTCACGTGGTTTCACCTAAACAGCGACCAAATGGCACCAAGTGACAGAATCTTGATGAGTGCACCCTGGAGCAAGAGCTGTCCCATGGCTGTGCAGGGGAGCCCTGAGGCACCCGCTCCGTGCTCTCGTTTTTATCACGCCCAAACCGTTGAGATTTCCAATCAAACCTCGCCATGGGAGAGCTTTTGCTTTCTGTCGTTTTGTTTCCCGGTCGGTTTGGTTTGGTTTTGTCAGCAGGGTGAAGTTCTTCTGTTCTTTCTCTCCTTTTCCTCACTGTACCATGCTCAGCCACCCGCCTTAGTTTGACAGTTTGACACGATTCTGCCAACAAACGATGCAAATGCATTTCTCACCAAGTGCTGTTTGTGTGCAAGCTCTCGGAGGCGCGAGCTGGGGGCTTGGGGAGCAGATGTACGAGGCCAGTTCCAGAGGGAATGGGGAAGGCAGTCGGTGCAGGGCAGCGTGGAAACCCCGCAGCCTCCCAGGGCACCGCTTTCCTGCCACTCAGTGCTCTCGCCGTCAGCAGGACACAAAGTGAACCAAAGACCTCCTAGCCTGTGCTCTCCTGTTTATTCTCTGTAATAGCCAGAACATTCGATTCGAGTCACCCCTCCACAAAGGCTTTTTCAGTGTAACTCTGGCACCTCCCTGCTTTGGCCTCCCTTTGCCCAGAAGACCCCTCGGGTAACTGCCCTCGTGCCTCTGATGTGTGCAGGTCGTCCTCATTGCTGATCCTCATCAAGATTTCTTTTGCGACAGCCTTGATTGTCTCAGTACAAGTGTAAAACTTACACCTGAGCAAACCAATCTATTTTATTCTTTGGCCCAAGCCTCTCCTGCACCTGTTGAATGAGGAACCGTAGACCTCGCAAAAGTGCCACCAGCACTGTGGGCACTAATGTGCCTCTTTCTAGTTGTACTCAACTTCTGCCAAAAACCAGAACAAGCCGCAGAGAAGGGGAAAAGTCTGTCACGTTTGTCAGTAGCTATAACTCCTCTGTGATTCTGAACGAGAACACATCTACCTATATCTCTATTCATTTCTAATTTGATTTAAGCATTTTCACTCAGATAAAGTGGCCTTACAAGTGACCCTTCAGGACCCCATAAGGGCCACAGCTTAGTGGAACAAGAGCTTATTCAATGCACAATTGCATGGATTTTCCCCATTCAGTAATTCAGTAATTTTAATATCAGTTTCTTATGACCAAGTCCTCAGAGCAGGCGATGTGTCTGAAGCTCTCAGTTCAACAGTGGCATCATTGGAACACGGCCTTCAGTTTTGATATTTCTGTTCTGTTTCCAAGTTTCCCATTTGTGACTTTGTATTTGCATATGCATATGCATATACATATGCATATACATACCTCTGCATTTGCATTCTTTGTTACATTTCCACTCCTGACTTTCCATTGGTCTCATCCTGCAGCTTTCCATGGTCACTTGGGTTCCATGGGTTACACTCTACCCGATAGCATTTTAAAATGTTTGGATTTGGGAAAAGAAAAAGTTTGAGCTTTGTCAGTGTGCTCTTGCATGTACACTTATGAACAGTTATTTGCAGTTGATCTTTGTTTTAGGAACAGCAGTTGGATGAAAAGGATGCCCGGCGCTTCCAGCTGAAAATCGCGGAGCTGAGCGGCATCATCCGCAAGCTGGAGGACCGGAACGCGCTGCTGTCGGAGGAGAGGAACGAGCTGGTGAGTGCAGCAGTGGCGAGGGCTTGGGGATGTGCTGCCTTGTCCCAGGAACACCCAGGTATCTGCTCCTGTGCTGTTTGGAAATCCTGGCAGCAGTTCTGTGTTCAGGGCTGTGCCACGTCACTCCCCTCTTGGCTCGTACAACAGTGGATTTTTAAGATGGCATTAGCTCGAATTATTTTTATTTCTTTTTAAAAATAAATATGTTCCCCACATTGACCATTTGCTGCACAGATAGAATATCTCCTCAAGTAGGAATGCTCTCTTCCCGATGGAAAATACCAAGAGTTTTTGATCAGTTCTGCTTTGTATCAAGAGAAAATGCTGCTAGTGTGATAATTAAAGAAAATAATTAATATATTTGATGAAAAAGCTCCACAGGTGTTATTTTTCTCTGTCTTTCAGTTGAAACGTCTGAGAGAAGCAGAAAGTCAGTATAAGCCCATTTTGGACAAAAACAAACGCCTCAGTAGGAAGAATGAGGAGTTGTCACATGCCTTACGTCGAATGGAAAATAAACTGAAATTTGTGACGCAGGAAAATATCGCGATGGTGAGTGTCTGTGCCCCTGGGAGAACGTGGGATGTGGAGCTGATGGGCCTGAGGGAGTCAGGCATCGGCCCAAACCTGCAGGTTCCATGGGAAACTGCTCCATTCTGGAAGGTCCCTTCCAACCCAAACTCATCTGTGATTCTGTGATTCACCTTCAACTTTCCTGCCAGAATCACCTCATAATCCATGGGAAATCTGCACTTGTGACTCTGCCCCTTTTTCCAGCTGGAGGAGCAGCACCATCTGGCACATTTGGAGCCCGGATGTGAGGCTCAGCAAAAGGGAAGCAGGAGAGCTGCCAGGACAACCATTAGAGAGATGCATCACTTGCTGTAAAGGGAAGGGCTAGACAAGTCCCTTGGCAAAGCCTCCTGATCATTTCCTCCTCTGCCCTGTGGTTTTCGGGTTCTAGAGGCAAAGAACTGGAGCAATAAGGAGACCAAGCTCCTTAAATGACCTTGACCACAGCCAGGAAGAGAGAGAAGTGGATTTCCTGAGACTACAAGTTATTGAGCAGCAAAACATCATTGATGAGCTCTCCAAGGTAAGTGGAAGGCCGCTGTTCTCACATGAGAGTGACCAAGGGAAGAGCAGAGGAAGCCAAGGAAGGGATACCCGAGGTTCTGGGAGCTGATGGGCACAGTGGGCAGCAGGGGAGCCTGGCAGGCATTTCTGTGCTTAGTAGTAGTATAGATTATCTGTGAAGTGGTGTTTGGGAAAACCCTTTCAATCTCCATTGACCTGGCATGGCAGAACCATGTCCTTAGACGTGCTGGTGGCCAGATCTAGGAGGGAGTGTCTGAGCTCCTTCAGCTGGAGACACCACAGGGGCTAAAGGTTCCTGTGTACAGGGGGTGGTCTGCAATCCTGGGCTTGGGGTTTTGCTTCCTTGTTAACATGTTCTCAGTCCTTGGAAACAGAAAACACCAAAATCATAACACATCTCTGGAAAATAACTTTTATTTCTTTCCTTTCTTTTTAAGCCTGTCCTCTTACTGACACTATTTCATTGTTTTTCATTAGACCCTGGAGACTGCTGGCTATGTGAAGAGTGTCATGGTAAGGGTGACATTAACTTCATCCTCATCTGTGTATGCTTTCAGTTGCTGTTCATGGAAAGCAGGCAGGGTACAATGATATTTACTTTCCCTTCCATCTGCATTCAGCAGCGAGCTGACACAGGGGTTTCCTCAGAGCAGATTTTTGTCAGCAGTTGTTCACCAGAGAAAAGCACAGCAATAATGGGAGGAAAGCTTTAGTCCCACCACCTGCCCTGATGGCCGAGAGCGAGTGTCCCCATCTCCAGGACAGCTCTGACACCTTGGAGCTGCATTTTTTCACTCTGGCTACCCCTGGCTTTGTGTCACCCCCAGTGGAGTGTGCTCAGCCCTGCCCTTACCCGCCCCATCCCTGTGCTGTGGTCAGCAGGGATGTTGTGGACTTACACCACTAATGGGTATTGATGGGATGTGCTGTTCCCACTGCCAAGCAACGAGGGTTCGATTGTCCTTGGCCACTGCCCTGGCTTTGGGATGGGCCAGCGGGCTGTGGGGCAGCACACTGTCAGTGTCCACAATGTCACCACATCCTTGTACCAAGCGGGGAAGATGAAACGTCTGAGGGTTTCCCCGACAGAGCTTCCGTCTCTGCAATCCTGGCCTTTGCAAGTCCAGAATAGAGACTTTTTCCTGAGTACTGTAAAAAATCGACATAACTCAGTAAAGAGGAAGAAATTCTTCCCTCTGAGGGTGGGGAGGCCCTGGCACAGGGTGCCCAGAGCAGCTTTGGCTGCCCCATCCCTGGAAGTGTCCAAGGCCAGGTTGGACAGGGCTTGGAGTAGACTGGGAGAGTGGAAGGTGTCCTTGCCCATGGCAGGGGGTGAAAGGAGGTGATATTTAAGGTCCCTCCAACCTGCAATTTGATGATTCTGTGGTTTCCTGTGATTGGAAAAATTGCTGGCAGCAGTAAATGCTCAGACCTTTCTCCAGAGGCACTGGGAACCTGCAGATCCTTGGAGGAGCTGAGCCTGAAAGTGCTGAGTTCAAAGAGCCCCTGAAATGTGTGCAGTGGGGCTGTTGGGTGTGTGCCCCTTCCAGAGCCACCAACAGCCACCAGAGCCGAGGGCAGGAGCAGAGCCAGGGCGAGGCCTGCAGTGCCAGGGTCACCCACGGAGCAGCTCCAAGGGGACACCCAAGCTCTCAGTATAAAGCTTATGATCAGCTTTATTTTAGTTTGATTTTCATGGACATAAAGAGCAATTTCTAGTTGTCTATGACTAAAGATGTTGCAGTAAATAACCCAGGGCTGGTGACAGCGTGGGGCAGTGGCCAGTGGTGATATTCCTGTCTGTTGCTTCCCCAGTGGCTCCTTGTACTGACATGGTTAATTTAAATAACTGCTCTCTGAAAGCAGCTAACACATGTCTCTGACTCTTGCAGGAACGTGACAAGCTGCTAAGATTCAGGAAGCAGAGGAAAAAAATGACAAGAATTCCTAAGGTAAAAAACAAAACCATCTATGGTGACGATGGACAATGCTGGGGTGCTCAGAGCACCTCAGGGCCATGGGGATGTTCTCCTTGAGGGTCTGCAAATGGGTCCTGAACTTAAATTTGGGTGATGTAGTTCAAGGACATTCACAGACTATTCACAGGATATTCAGGAAAAATCTGGGAGGGGCAGGGGACCTGTTTGCATCACATTCTGAGCCTTTTTATGTTCTGCATTTACCCTGTGGGACATTGGTGGGATGTGGTTGTCTTAAGAGGAGACAAATTTTATGAATTAACACATCTCCAAATGATCTTCTAATGGTGCTGCCTGAAAACATGTGTATGCTGTAAATAATTCATGGTGGAGTTTAGTAACATGGGAAAATTGCTGGCTAGAAAAGCAATGGCTAGAGCTCAGGGAAAAGGGAATGCTGGTTAATGCGGGCTTGGCAGGGTGTTAATGTAAATATTAACGCTAAAATGACACAGAAAGGTTTAATGGCAGGGACTGCCAGCGTGATGTGATCCACAGATGAAGAATTAGAGTGAGGCTGGAGCTAATGAATCTATGAATAACTATCTGAGGTCGATGGGAGATAACTCCTGTCATCCTGAAAATCACATCCAGGTCTTCCAGGGAGTCACGTTCTGTCTGTCTGAAAGCTGGGTGGGCCTTTGGACAAGGGCCTGGACAGACAGGACACATGGAATGGCTTCCCACTGCCAGAGGGCAGGGCTGGATGGGATATTGGGAAGGAATTGTTCCCTGGGAGGGTGGGCAGGCCCTGGCACAGGGTGCCCAGAGCAGCTGGGGCTGCCCCTGGATCCCTGGCAGTGCCCAAGTCCAGGCTGGACATTGGGGCTGGGAGCAGCCTGGGACAGTGGGAGGGGTCCCTTCCACATTCTGGGATTCTGTGATTCTCCTTCAAAAGTTACCCACTGCAAATTAAAACCAAAGGCCAAATCTAGATATGTTTTTGTAAATCATCAATTAAAAATATCTTAGATCTGTGTTGGCTTTCAAGCATTTACAGTAAATCTTTCTTTACCACCACTGCCCTCATTCTTTCTAAAAAAAAAGCAGCTTTAAATGGAAAACTGTATTTCTTCAAACCATAGACACATTGCTGTGGTGATTAACTTCAAATTTTCAAGTAAAATACTTTTTGAAGATGTAACTTTTCATGTGAAAGTTGTGGTGCTGACAGGAGGGACACCATGCTGATGACAGTGGATTAAAAGACATTTCAGTGCACAGCTCTCACCTTATGCTGAGGTGAACACTCAAAATAAAAAGGGCGCTTAGCCATAGAGAAATTTGAAGGAAAATGCATTTAAAAGGGCAGGGCCTGGGAGGTTTCACAAGTGTTCCATCCAGGGATTCAAATAGTTTTAGGTCCCGTTTGAGCTCCGTGATGGGGTGAAATATTTCATGAACACATGTGTGAAGGGCTGGGCCAGTTGTGGAAGAGCAGCAGGGTGAGAACTGCCAGCACCCTGGAGCTGGGGTGGCTGCAGGTGCCCGTGCCCAGGCCCCCAGGGCGCAGCGTTTCGGGTGCCAGGGCCGCTCCCTGACCCTGCTCTCTGTCAGAAGCCGGTGGTGGAGACGTTCTACGGCTACGACGAGGAGGCTTCCCTGGAGTCGGACGGCTCCTCCATCTCCTACCAAACTGACCGCACAGACCAGACCCCCTGCACTCCTGAGGACGACCTGGAAGAGGTACTCCTCAAAGACCCCTCTTGGCTTGCTTGTGACCATGCTACTGGTTTTTAATGAAATTCCTGGTCTGTTCCATCATTTCTGTCTATCTTTTCTGTTCTGTCGTACTGTTCTATCATTCTGTCACCTCAGACCGGAAAATTACACACGTGTGTTAAATTTGGTACTGGGCATATTTGGTCAGTATCTCTAAATCTCAGGTCCTCGGTAACTTCACGACTTCTAGCCAAGCTGGAAATGTCACATCCTAAGAATATTAAATTTACGGCAGGTTTGCAGGTCTAAAGACTGAGGAATGGGACAACCCTTGGGAGATGTGTTCAGTCTGAGGCTGGCTGCAGATTTTGGCATGTGTAGTTTGGGCCAGGCCGAGCTCGGCACAGAGCAGTAAGGTCTCTGTGTGTGGAAGGAGAAGGGAACATTCCCCTGAAGCTCTGGGCTCCAGGGAAAGGCTGTTCCTGGCTGGGTTCCGGAGGCTGGGGCTGTTTGGAGCCTCTGAGAGCAGAGCACACAAATGTAATACAAATTAAAGGGATTGTTCTGGGTATTTGCCAGGGCTTCCCTACAAATGCGTTCCCCAGTGTGTGTCAGATCACTGGACAATTACACAGCTCTGGGCTTAACAAGAACCTTGTAATGAACAAAAATTGCCACTGATGATGTGCGGCCTTTGCACGGTGCGCTGGCTGCAGGTGTGTAATTAGATCTGCTAAAAGGGAACCTGCAGAATTCCCCACTCCATTGTGAGAGATACATGATGGTTACCAGGTGTATGCTGCGCTGCAGGAAATCTGAATGCATTTGTGTATGTATGAGCCTGTTTATTTTTCATTCCTGCATTGACATTCTTTCCCCTGTTCAGCTAGTGGGAAGTTGATGCATGCACCCAGCAACATAATTCCATTTCATGTTGAGTGAAATATTCCGGTCAGCCTGACATGAAAGCATTCCATACTGGATATTGTGAGGGGGGTGAAGAAGATGAAGGGCTCCTTTCATGTTGCTGTCACCACTTCTACAACTATTAACTCTGGATTTGTGTTTTAATAATTGAGTGAGGCTGTCAGGCTTGGCTTCCTTTCCAAATTGGAAACCTTTTGTTGTTCAAGAAAGCTGTGTTTTCACTTTTAACATGATGATTTTCCCTGTTACAGTAAGAAAGGCTGGTGCAGTCATTAGTATGTTATATGGAAGGTAAGCTTTTATCTTTCCAAGGCAGGGATTATCTTTTTATTTCTATATTGCATTTCCTGGAGGTAAGTGTGTGCAAGAGATGTGTAGGGGACGGAGGGAAAGCAGCTTGAGGGCACTTAACAAAGATTTTTAGTACTGTGCTTCCAAATTGCATTTCAAAAGTGATAATTTTGGCACTTTTAGGAGAAAACAAACCTAATCCCCTCTTTTTTTTTGCTTGCAGGGCATGGCCAAGGAGGAGACGGAGCTGCGTTTTCGGCAGCTGACGATGGAGTACCAGGCCCTGCAGCGCGCCTACGCCCTGCTGCAGGAGCAGGTCGGGGGCACCTTGGATGCAGAACGAGAAGTTAAGGTCTACATGGCTTATACTACGTGGAAATAAGGGGTTGGAATTGTGAGGGTGGGTGGGGGACCCAAGGGTACTGGCTCAGGTTGTTCTCCAGCTCAGCTGGGGCTCGGCCAGGCGGCTCAGGGCGCTCCCACTCCCGCCAGCCTCCCTGGGAAGGGTTTGCTGAGAACCCACCACTGCTGCAGCTGGGTCTTTTCACCTCTGATCAGTTTAAGGGAAATCCAGGGAGAATTTTTTATGGGAAATCCTTGAAATTAAGCTCTTTTTCTGTAAAGAACTAGGACAGATAGCCTTAAATATATAATGCATGGTCTTTAATTCCTTGTGGGCTCTGAGAGATTACATGATTCCTCATAAAATGTTTAGAAGGCTTATAGCTGAGATTCTTCTGTTAATTAAATTGCAAAGTGCCCTGTGCTATTCTGCCTGCTCATCTGCCTCACACATTCCCTGTGGCTCTGGACAGCTGGCCTGAAGTGTTGCTTTTGTTATGAGTTTGCTGTGTGTTACAGGGAGTTACGGAGGAGTTGTTCCCTGGGAGGGTGGGCAGGCCCTGGCACAGGGTGCCCAGAGCAGCTGGGGCTGCCCCTGGATCCCTGGCAGTGCCCAAGGCCAGGCTGGACATTGGGGCTGGGAGCAGCCTGGGACAGTGGGAGGTGTCCCTGCCCATGGCAGGGGGGGGATGGGCTTTAGGGTCCCTTCCCACCCAAACTATTCCCTGAGTCTCTGAAGGGCTGGCAGGATGTGTCATGTCCAGCCTGCAAGGGTGAGTGCAGTCAGGAAAGGGACAAATTTGCTGTTTAACAGGAGAAATGTGCCCGCAGAGCCTGAATTTGTTCCTCCATCTGTTCTGTGAAGGTGTTATCCAGGAACACTTAGCGTGGGTCAAGGTGCAATGCACGAAAACCAACATTCCCAGAAGTGTTCCCAGAATTAACATCTACTCTGAAACACTGGGGATTGCACTTGGAATGGGCCAAGGCATGCCCAGCTGTAAAAGTGACTTGATTTTAGTTTTTCCATCATGAGCCAAAGGAGGCAGTAGTGTAGGTCATGCAAACAAGATCACTTTCAGTGTAAATAACTGGATAAATAGCAGAGAAATGGTTCAAGGAAAGAAAATGTTCTGTGAAAGTATGTAACAAATAAAGCAGCTAACAATAATTGCATTTATTCTCCAGAAAACACGTGTAGGAATGTGGTGTCTATTTAAATAAGTGGGAAGCTACAAATGTAGTCAAAAAATGAGCCATGGGTATGAAATAGATATGGCACTAAATCACTAACTCATAGGCAAGGTTCTAAGTCATAGATAAGGAACTAAAGGCACAAAGATCAATGAAATTTGCCAGTTTGTAATGTGAGGTCTGTTCTGAGTTTTTAACATGCCCCGAATTTAAGGGAGCCAGGGAACCAGAACTGTGCCATAATAATTTTCATTTGTTTCTTGAAGAAAGGGGGGTTCTGGCTGCAGCCTGCCCTGACCAGCTGTGAGGAGCCAGCTCTGCTTTGCCGTTTTGTTAATCTTGAGTTAAATCTCAAAATCATTAATCCTATCCCCAAGACTTGATTTGATTACATTTGATTATTTGATACTCTGTGCTCAGCTGCAAATTTCTTCTGCCAAAATAATTTGTTAAAAACATTTGATGTTTTAAGTATTTCTGTATCTGCATTAGCATTGGTCTTGTGGAGAAAGTTTGACTTATTTCTATTTTTCATTTATTTTTGAATTGTTATTCATAGATTTTTTGGTTTGTTTCCTCTCTCCCTCATATCCCACAGACACGTGAGCAGCTCCAAGCAGAAATACACCGGTCCCAGGCTCAGATAGAAGACCTGGAGAAGGCTCTGGCTGAGCAGGGACAGGTAATGCTGCCTCCAGCCCCTTCCCCACTTCTCTGCTGGGGAACCAGAAATGTTCCTGGGCTGGTCACAGCTTCTGTAGCCCTTCTGCAGACAAAAAATCCCCAACAACCAAACAAAGGAAAAAAGAAAACAACAAAAAAGGAAAAAAGTAAACAGAAAATGGTTTTGAGAACTGTAAAATAATATTAAATAATTCAATCATTGCATTCCCAGCTTAACGCCTTACTGTTGCTCTTGCTGATAAACAGTGTTCTGGGGTTTGTGGGTTTATATATTCCTCAAACTAAGAGATTAGCTTCCAAATAAAGTTTAGTTTGCCTGATCTGCAGAAATATGTAATTTGTATTTAGCAAAATAGAAATTTGATAGTGAACACATAGTTGGAAATAATCCCTTTTAATGCAAACCAAATTTTACCTGAGTTTTTTAATCACTGGAATGTTTTTATTCCATTTGTGTACTACAGAGCTGCTAAAATTATATGGGCAAGTTTAGCTTAGGAAGTTATTTTAGGAAGTAATGGACTTACAATTTCACAGGTATCATTATTCTGTCCCTCTGTATGTGAGATTCAGTGAAATACTTGCTGCTGTGCTGGTGCTAAACGCTGCAGCTTCACCTACAGTGTTGTTCATTTCCTTCCCAAGGACATGAAGTGGATTGAGGAGAAGCAGGCATTGTACAGAAGAAATCAGGAGCTGGTAGAAAAGGTGTTCAACTTTTCTATTTGTATTATTCAAATAATATTTGTATCTTGAGGGGTGCAGAAGGTTCAGTATTCTAATCTGCATTGCACAGCCCCGCTGGAAATAATTCGTATTTAATACAAGATCTGTATAAACCTGCTGGAGGAGTGGGGTTCTGGCATTCCCTGTGGGCCCGTGTGTGTCCTGGAGCAAGGCTGCATGAGGACAGTGGCCCTGGGGGTCAGCCCTGTGTGCCCCCACAGCTCAGGGTGCGCTTGGACCCTCAGCACTGCCCCTGCCCCGGGGCGGTGGGCTCAGCCCTGGAGCTCCCCCTGCCCAGCACAGCCCCGTGCTCTGGACTGGGAATGTTGCTGCCCGCAGTGCTGAGGACGCGTTGCTCTGTGCATTTGGCAGATAAAACAGATGGAAGCCGAGGAGGCTCGTCTCAAACACGATGTCCAGGACGTGAAGGACCAAAACGAGCTGCTGGAGTTCAGGATCTTGGAGCTGGAGGTGAGCACGTGTGGCAGCCGCAGTCCTGCCCGGGCTGTGCGAGCGGGGCTGCTGGGGAGGGGCACTCTGCAGGGAGTGAGGCCAAGGGCCTCTGTGCAGAGTCCTGATAAAAGAGGAAAACCCCCAACACCCTCGGGCCACCACCAGTGTTGTTGGTAGGTTGTTGTGGCAGTGTTGTGGCAGCAGGGTGGAGTGGGATGAGCTTTAAGGGCCCTTCCAACCCAAACCATTCTGTGGTGCTGTGGTGTGACACCCCAGAGTGGGTAACCAAGGAATTACTGTCCTTTCAGGAGAGGGAGAGACGGTCCCCTGCCATCAACTTCCACCACGGCCCCTTCACGGAGGGGAAGAGCCCTCTGCAGGTGTACTGCGAGGCAGAAGGTGTAACAGTAAGGGATTCTCGTTTCCTATCCTCCTCTCCCTGAGCAAAACCAGATGCTCTGTGCTGACTCCTGGTTCTCCATTTCTCTTTGTCAGGACATAGTAGTAGCAGAGCTGATGAAAAAGCTGGACATTTTAGGGGATAACGCCGTAAGTGTATGTTCCTTTAATAAATTGTGCATGCTTTGGGGAATACCTGTCCTCGTGTGAAGCAAGCAAAGCTGCCTGGTTTGGTGCTGCACAGCCTGTCCTGCCTCTGGTGTGGGCTACGAGCGAAGCATTTGCTGGCATTTTGAGGTTTTGCTACCACCTGAAGAGTGAAATGCAGGGTCTCGGTGTCACCATATTGCTTCTCAGATTTCTGTTATTTGGAGAATGGTGTTTTCTGGCCACTGCTCACACACAGTTTCTTGATTTGCCTGCTCTGCATTTGCTTTGCTTTTGCATTTCAGCAGCTGTGTGCTTTGAGTTCATCTAATAACCCATAAACCCTTGATAGTAACCAGATGTTAAACAAAAAGTTACAACAGTAGCATGAAAAGGAGAAGCAAATAATAAGAAACTTGAAAGGACTTCTACTTCAGCAGGTGGCAGTGAATAATTGCACGTACAGTTATGTACATGGAAGGCACATACGTCCCTGTGTGTCTTTTCCTGGGCTCTCCTCTATCAGCCGAGCCCCAGGGCTGTGAGGGGCCCAGGAGAGCAAAGCCCCTCTCCAGCCCACGGTCTCACAGAGCCCTCAGCCACTCCAGGCTCCTCCTGGGAGACCCCACACAGCACCAGGGCTGCAGAAGGGTCCCCACTGCTCTCACAGCTCTGCACCTGGGCTGCCCCAGCTCTCGCTCTGGACAGGTTGGATACCAGCAAAACACCATCCCCAGGACCAGGGGACAGCCTGGAAGTACCAGAACTATAAATACTTGAGGGAGGTGGGGCCCTGGCACAGGGTGCCCAGAGCAGCTGTGGCTGCCCCTGGATCCCTGGCAGTGCCCAAGGCCAGGCTGGACATTGGGGCTGGGAGCAGCCTGGGACAGTGGGAGGTGTCCCTGCCCATGGCAGGGGTGGCACTGGGTGGGCTTTAAGATCCCTTCCCACCCAGACCATCCTGGGATTCCCTGATTCAATCCCTGCTGGACAGCACTGCCACTGTCCCAGCAGTGCCCTAAACTGAAGCTCTCCAGTCACCCTGAGCACCTTCTCTGACTCTAACTCAGGGTCCCCACACAAGCGAGGCCCAGCCGAGGGGATTCCCTTCTCCTGCTCTGCCTGTGGTCACACTGAAGCTTGGGATGAAATGCAAAGCCCAGTTCCAGTACTTTGATTTTTTTGAGAAAGCAGCAAAAGATGGGTGGAATAGCCAACATCTCAATAAATGCTTCCCAAAATCATGGCTTGGCTGCACAAAGTGAGGATTGTGCATGGGATGGACACTGCATCTCTTCTCCCCATGGCTCTCTGTGCTGAGCTTGATTTTGTCCTGTGTAAATGTGTGTTTATTCCCTGTTGGGTACAAACAGATCCAGTGTCACTTTTCTTTTTGGTAAATAGAAGAATTTTGGAAGAATTATGCATGATAAGGGTTGGTAATGAATAGTGACATTAGCTTTTACAACCATGTTGCATTACAATATTAATTATCTCTGCCTTAGATTATTGTTCCTCAAACGTACTTAATTTCAGACATATTTAAAACAGCAGTGGCCCAAGTAGTGGGTTAGCAACAAGACACTGGGATTTGTTGTAATTGTGCTCTGCTTTTGGTGCAGAATCTGACCAATGAAGAGCAGGTGGTCATCATCCAGGCCAGGACTGTCCTCACGCTGGCTGAAAAGGTAACGACCACAGCATCACTCCTGGTACCTTTGTGTCTTGAAAGCATCTGACCCCTCTGAGCAGACACTGGTGCGGGAGGTGACAGCTCCACACACCAAAGGCCATGGTGCTTTATGTGGAATTCACTGGGCTTTGTCCAGCTAAAGGTAGCAAGCCAGCAATGCAGACAGACATTCATTTAAAATGTTACTGAACTCGCAAAGCAATGTCAGAAGGGAAGGGCCAGGCCTTGAAATACGGCTTTTTCCCATCCCTAGCATGTAGAAAAGAAAAATACAATGATCTAGTTAATTTTGCTCTGTTATTTAAGTAGTACTTGCCGTGTGCTGACACATCCCCAGGTCCCAGGGGGCTGAGCCAGCGGGCTGTGCTCAGGCTGGGCTCTGCTCTCTGTTCCCTCAGTGGCTCCAGCAGATCGAGGTGACCGAGTCTGCGCTGCAGCAGAAGATGCTGGACCTGGAGAACGAGAAGGTAGCGGGGAGGGGCCGGGGAGGGGGCATCGAGCTGGGGCCGTGGTGGTCACTGACAGCCCCTTCCTTGGTCCCCAGGAGCTGTTCAGCAAGCAAAAGGGCTACCTGGATGATGAGCTGGACTTCAGGAAACAGTCCCTGGACCAGGCTCACAAGGTGAGGGTTGTCAGTGTTGACTGAGTTAGAACACCTGGATTAACTCACTGACCACGTGCTCTGTCCACTGTGGAAACTCTGCCTTGGGCAGTGCTGCTTGTGGAGTGCCCCGAGGGCTGCATGGAATGAGAGGTCAGCAAATCCTCTGCACCCTGAGCTAACTACGACTTCCTCATGCACAGAATGCCTTGGGTTTGGGTGGCCCTTGCAGGGTTAGGATGTGAACATTAACTTACCAACACAAGTTTTAACTCAGCCAGAGTTTCAGTGAAGGACTGATAAGGAAATGAGGTTTTCAGTAACTTGTCTTACTTTATAAAAAATTAAATTTTAGCCAAGACATTTCCCTGGATTTTGGATTACAGCCCCTGTAACCAGAGCAGCTGGAGGTGTTCTGAGATGTGTAAATTTGAAATGAAACTGCTTTTAAGTCAAGTTCATCATCCTGATCCTAAGGCATTTCACCCATCTTTTCAGTCATCAGCCATCTTGTTTCCATCAGTGAGAGAAAAGTTATATATATTCACAAAAGGCATAAAGTCTCCTCTCAGTTTATCTCATTTTTTCAGTTCTATGTACACCTGGAGCACAGTTACACCTTCTGAGGAGCAATGAGTATTTATGCCTCTGTTTCTGCATCCTGTTGTCTACTTGTGTCTCAAGCCATTTGGGGGAGCTTTTGCTCCATACATTTTCTGTCCTGTGGGTGATTTTTAAGACTGATTTTGCCAAATGCTGGGCTGTGTCTGGAACCAATGCACAGTGGAAACCTTGGAAAGCACACAAGCCACGTTAGCTGTGGTCTCAGCCCTGTAACACCTTATAGTGGAGTTTCCCTGGCCGTGGCAGGGGATGGAACGAGATGAGACGGTCTTTAAGGCCCCAGTCTGGGACTCTGTGATTCCATGATCTTCTGCCCTGAGCTGTCCTGAGAAGCAGTTTGTGCAGCTGAAGGCTGAGTCTGCTCATGGGAAGCAGTGAGTGCAGAGAGAGTGCAGCCCATGCCGAGGGGGCTGTGGGTTATTTGCCTTTTCCAGTATTTTCTGAAGGCATCACGCGTGTCCCAGGCACAGCTCTGCTCCAGGGCACAAATGCAGCCTGAAAGCAGCAAGGAAGCTTTGTTCTGCCCTGGAATTCGAGTGGAAAAAGCTCTTTTGCTTTATAAAATTTGCTTCACTTCCATGTTTCCTTTGTGCCCCTGGAGATGAGGAGCAGCTAATCATGATCGCCCCTGAAGCAGAGCCAACAAGATTATCAGCCAGAACCACTAAGCCGTCTGCACGCTCCCCCTGCCCTTGGCTGCTGCAGGGGCTCTGCTCCAAGGAGCACTTGGCTGACACTGCTGCTGCTCTGGAGACCAGGAGGGTCCCCCTGCCCTTCTTCCTGCACAAGTCAGTACATCCAGAGAGGGCTGATGGTTGTGTCCATGAGGTTTGGGGCCCAGCAGAAATCCAGGTTTCAAATAATGGTGTTTTGCTAGGACGAGGTTAGCAAGGTGTTGGTGTTGTTTTTTAAAGGAAAAGCAGAATCTTCTCCTGAGATCCAAGGTGTTCTTCCCCATGGAGATGCCATGGTTATCATCAGTTATCATCAGTTATCATCAGTACCACAGCTCCTGCCGTGGTGCCACTGTTCTGCTGGGAGCATTCTGCTGTCCTGGCTCGGCTGAGACCCAGTGAGCAAACACCAGCAGCAGCCTCAGCTGGGAAAACGTGATTTTGAACTGAGCTGAATTACCACAACAGACACAGCAGGGATTTAAAAGCCGTGTGGATGTGGCACTTGGGGACATGGGTTAGGGGTGGCCTTGGCAGTGCTGGGGGACAGTTGCACTGGGACTTTGAGGACTTTTCCAGCCTCAACAATTCCACTGCAGTGGGGTTCTCCTGAGGCCATGGAGAGCTCGGCAAGATGCCACCAGCTCTGGAGGGGGTGTGCAGAGGTGCCACCAGCTGCTGCCTTTTCTCCTGCTCTGTATCAAACTTGCTGAAATAGATTTCAGCTCGCTCTGGGCTTGCCTGGGGGAATAGCCTTTGTCTTGGATTCCAAGGCAGGAGACACTGTCTGGCAGCACCACCTGCCCTAGGAGGGTGCCAGGCTCAGTGACCCCAGGAAAGCGTCGCCAGTCCATTTCCTGCACACTTCTCCATCTCAGTGAATCCAGGGGGTGCATCCATCTGCCCGTGAGGGGCAGGAGCAGAGCCCAGCTACAGGACAGGGTCATTTTCTTGGGCTGACAGCTCTGCCAGAGGAACTGCTGGGAATGTCCTCCCAGTGAGGCATTTTGCACTGGTTGGTACACAATGCTGCACACACACAGCAGGGAGTTGCTCCTTCTGGCAGGAGCGTGGACTGGTGCTGCTGTGTCCTGTGCTGGATAGCAGGGTAGCTGGGAAAGGGGAACCGAGGGACTGAAAACTACACGTAAAAAATGTCTGTAACTCACAAAATGAGTCTTTTATGAACCTCTTTCCTTTTTCCCTTTTCCTAATTAAATCTTCCCTTCTCCCTTTTCCGTTTCCTCCTTCCTTTACTTCTTTTCCTTTTCCCTTCTCTCCCCACGGCCATCTGCCATCCCCGGGAAGGAGAAGCTGACTCCCACATGTTTGAGGGGCAGACTAGGCTGGGCCCAGTGGCTGTCCCAGTTCCAGTGCTGCCTGGAGCCCCACAGGATGAAGGCAGCCTGAAGCATTTTCCCTTTGGAGGGAGTTTTCTGTGTGTCCCCTGCGGGAGGCTCAGCACCCAGCCCCTCCACTGCTCCCATTGCCTTTCAGGGTCAGATGTTCAGTTCCCTCACAAACTCCTCACCCGACCAGGGACAAGGTCGAGCTGACAGCTTTATATTGTTTTTGATTAGCAAATTCTGGAATTAGAAGCCATGCTCTATGATGCCCTGCAGCAAGAAGCTGGAGCCAAAATTTCCGAACTTCTTTCAGAAGAGGAGAAGGAGAAGCTGAAGAGTGCCGTGGAGCAATGGAAGCGGCAGGTGATGAGTGAGCTCCGGGAGAGGGACGCCCAAATCCTGCGGGAAAGGATGGAGCTCATTCAGCACGCACAGCAGGTGGGTGCGGGCAGAGCAGGGCAGGCGGGGCTCGGGGAGGGACGGCCTGGGGAGCACAGAGCCCTGCTCCTGGAGCTGTCCCAGACTGGCTGGGCCTGGGGCAGGTGTTGCTTGGCCTTGGATAACCCTGCACACTGGGCATCGTGCTTTTCCTGACCTTGTCACACACAGTGACAATCACAGAGGACTCACCTACAGCTCAATACCCAATGTATTTTTGGTAGAAGCACAGCACATACAATTTATATCCCCCAAAATAATGCGTCTTCTGGGTACATCTGTATTTGGTTGGTTAATAAATATTTTTTTATTTGAAATCTGACAGAGAATTAAAGAGCTAGAAGAAAGAATTGAAGGCCAAAAAAGACAAATAAAAGAGTTAGAGGAAAAGGTAAGGTCATGCAGATGGAACAGCTGCTGTGTGTGCACATGACCATTCTCCATTTCACCTGGGCCAAGGAAACAACCTCAGAGAGAGCTCGTGTGTGTAGTGCAGTGAGAGAGGGGGACAGCTCCAGGAAAACAGTTTGCATTTGCACCAGTCCCTGTGAGGAGGAAAGGTGAACTGGTCAGGCTGAGTCCTTCCTTCCTGTTGCCGTCGGTGCAGGCCCACACGTGGGACTCGGCCGGGACGGGCCCATCGCCCTGGGAAGGGACAGAGCCCGGGGCTGAGGTCCGCAGGAGCTCGGGGGAAGGAGCTGGGAGTGTTGCTCCCTCCCTCCCATCTCCAGCCCCTGGACATGCAGCTGCATGGAGCAGCCTTTCCCAGCAGGAATGAGGGGCTTCGCTCTCCTCCCTCACCTGCGGCCGCAGCCGTGGTTCGTGTCGCCGACCTTTCTCCAGTCAGCCCAAACTGTTGTGTTTTACCCCAGAACTGCCCTCAGCTGAACCCACCCCTTTCCAGTGAGATGGCCATGGTCAGGTACCACAGGGGCTGAGCTGGGCTAGCACTGAGACTGAACCCAGACCTCAGCAGGGCTGGGCTTGGGGTGTTTTGAGGTGTCTGAAGAATTCAGCTGATGTTTTCCCCCCCCATTTCCCCCGAGCCCGTGGCTGTGGCTGGCTGGGCTCAGAGGGGCAGGGGATCGCTGTCACCAAGGGACACAGGAGCCCTCGTGAGCCAAGTTGAGCCCCGAGCACTTGGACTTCACTTCACACTCCATATTTCTTCTCACCTGAGAGTTTTGTTGCACTCTGTCTGTAACCACAGCTTATTTCTCAGCTAAGCACACTGTAAACTCTTAATCTCTTTCTTCTCTTCCATTTTTTCCTCTCTTCCCTCCCCTTTTCAGTTTTTATTTTTGTTTTTATTTTTCTCTTTAGCTTTCATTCTTTGGTCATAGTCCTTCAGGCCACATGCACAAGGTAAGCCCTCGGCTCTCCTCTGGTCTCTCCTCAGAAAGCATCAGAGCTTTCCTCTTGCTGGATCAGCAGGATTGGAGGGTCTCTTGGGCATCCCAGAGAACCCAAAAATGGAAATCTCCAAATCCTTTAAAAAAACATGAAACCTGGGCACCAACAGGCAAACATTTGTCAAACAGAATTTCCTTCTTTGGAGGGAAGGACAAGGAAAAATTAAGCAGGCTTAAAAGCAATGAAACCTCTGGCTAGCCAGGGAAAACACCCAGTGCGGGGTTATTCCTCTGACTACACCAGGGGTTGCTCCAGCTGATCCTTGCTGGAAGTCCATGAAAACCCTCAGCCCCTCTCCCTGCACAGCCAGGGAGCCTGTCCTGCCTCCAGGACAGCAGCCAGGTGGGTTTGGGGGAACATGGCAATTATTAGAGTGTGTTCCTCCAGGCATTGTGCCACAGGGCCCCAGGTATTCCCTAAAGACCCCTTTTCCCCATGTAAATAGAGGACAAATCTCCCTATTTCTGTGTGTGCTGCCAGAAATGACCAGAGTGTGGATGGCATGGAGGGAAACACTCCCTGCTAACCAACATAAATGGAATATATCACAAATCCTCTTTATCAGTTGTGCAGTTCAGCAGATAATTACAAATGGGATTTGTAATTATCACAGAAGTTTTGTGAATGTTATTTGTGCCCAGGTGGGCTTTTCTCTGATTCCTGTTTTTCTATCTTGTTTCAGCCTCCTGAGGACACTCCAGCTGCCCCTGCCGTTCTTCCCGGGAGTTCAGCCCTGCTTCCCCAGACCGACACAGAGACTTTGCCCTTTCCACCCCCCCAGATCTGTCTGTACTTTGCTCCTGGCCATGGGAGGTGCAGTCTGTGGGACCCTTTCCCTGGGGCTGAACCAGGCTGTGTGGGAGTCCCTGCACCACTGAGATCCCCGAGGGGTGTTTGGAAAGGACAGAGCTAAGCCGACCAAGGAAGCCAAAAACTCTGCTCCTCCCTCTCCTACAGCCCCGGGCTCCTCGCGGAGTGCCGGCCCTGCTGCTGGAACAAACCTGCGGGGGGAGCCGGGGCTCTGCTGCTCGACAGGCCCCGGGCTCTGCCACACGAGCACCGTAACTGATTCAGACACACTGAATTTATTTTGGTTCCCTGCTAAGCAGGTGGCGAATTGCTTCTGTGTAGAAGTGCCCACGTCCTGTTTGTATGCCACGCGTTCATGTTTGTTATCCACAGTTCTTTAGAAATCTCTCTTGAAAGAAGATTTTAGGAAGAGTTCCAGAGGAGTAGCTCATGAGAAGATCAATATGAATGAAAATGAAGTGGTTTGTTCCAAGGTATTTCTTTGTTACACAGGGTATGTCCCATGCTTTGTTGAATATCCCACAAGCCCAGTTTTAGGACAAAACATAAAGCTACGTTCAGGAAATCAAGCTGTAATTTTTTTTTGAGTTGTCAGTAAACCATGATGAGAAAAATGATGCAATAATTTGTAATTGGCTGTCCCTGAGCAATGACAAAAGGCTTAACACTGTCCCAGCAAAAAGTTCAACCTGGAAAAGAGTGAACTAAACCAGATGATCCCTGATCCACATGCACTGGGCTGGGAGAGGCAGCAAGAGGGAACAGAAGATGTTGTCACCTGGAAGATGTTGCCACCTGGAAAATGTCCTCACCTTGGGGAAAGGGAGCCCAAGTCCCACAGAGCCTGAGCCTGGGAGGCTGGTGCAGGAAGGAAAAAGAATCCTCTAGAAAAACAGGTGAAGACGGGAAAATCCAGAAGAAATTCCAGAGTGTGATTTACCACGTGGGACCCAGAGCCGAGCACAGAAAGGCGGGGCTGTGGGGCAAGGCCAGGAACGAGGTCCTGTCACGGCTGAGGTCCCACGGTGCCCGTTCCCTGGGAGCACGGGGCAGGAAGGAATCAGAGCTCCGGGCAGGTAAGATGGGCTGACAGCTGCAAACCCCTTTATCCTGGGATTCTGTGTGCCCTGGAACTCCTTCACCTGCTGGTCTTGGGTTAAAATACTCAGATAGTAACAGAGGAAATACTGAATTTGGTATTGAAATCAGAGTCTTTATGTAAACATTATTTATTTATTGCTATTTTACTGCAGTAATTTAGGTGTTAAATTTCAGTGTGATATAATAACAAATGCTGATTTTACTTTTTAGATCAGTGGTCACTCTTAACACAAAATTATTGGGAGGTAATTAAATGCCATGTCAGATTTGTATGGACAGCAAGCAGTCATGCTGCTTTTAAAAATACTTGTTTTAAATGCAAAAGATGAAAATATTTTTCATTTTGCATAGAAAAGACAAATAGTAATCGGGAATGTATTTTAATTCACAATTTCACTCACTTTTTTTCTAATTTGTGCTGATAATGAGTTACTTGGCAGATAAACACAGTGGGGACAGTGGCAGAGAAAGCTGCAGTTGCACAGGTGTTATAGAAGTGTTATTTACACGCCAAATTTATGTATTAATTAGGCATCAAATTGTAATTCCACTACCAGATGAAGCTCTCCTGTGGGTCAAAGTGGACAGCACCCAGGTAGCAGTGGTGGGCACCTGGGGGTGCCCCACAGCACAGAACCCATCAACAGGCACCCCACTGGAGGGAGCTGCAGCCAAAGGAAACTGGGAACTGTGTGTCCTGGAGGACAGAAACTGCTGCTTTACAGGCTGTTTTATTGTCTCAAGCAGGTTTAGGATGGTATTTTAGTTATTTTTTAGTGTGTGTTTAATTTTGGAGACTGGAGGCTCGCAGGGTTGGGTGGCACTTGCCTGTGTCCAAATAAATAATTGTCAGTTACCTAAGAGAAATTTTTATAGATATTAACTCTTACATTTATAGAAGAGGCTTGAGCATCCGTATTTTTTGCCCTGATTGTCTTAGTTTAATTAAAACCCCCAGCCTTTATTACAGCTCCATTTGATACCTGTTTATTCAAAGGAAATAGCATCTGGAACGTGCTGAAGCCCAGGTCTGCATCAGGAAAAGCTGCGCTTGATGCACCAGCTTGTACTGGAATGCCTTGTACTGGAACACTCTAGGAATTCAGCAGCACGAGTCCAGTTCCATCCAATCCTAAATGAAGCCCTGACTGTTGTTACCAGATTTGATTTGTGTGTGTGTCCCCGCACTGGGAACAAGGAGAGCTCGGAGCCTCTGTGTGCGCGAGCGCTGCGCCCGAGGGGCAGGAGGGGGTGCCCGCCTGCCTCCCAGTGTCCTCTGGAACTAAATTCCTTCTGATAAGTGCACACGAGGTGTTACCCTGGGCTGCCTGACACAGATAGGATTGGAATGACCAGTGATCCCATGCATGCCCTGACAAGGGAACACTCCCTCCGTGAGGAGGGGTCTTGTCTGGGGGGGATCCACTCAGACCCATGCAGAGGTTTCCTGTTGGTAACAAAAGACAGTCATGTAATTGCAATTTAATTACATCAATCTGAACTAAAACACTGAAAATATTAATATTATTATTTTCAAATTTTCCAGTGATAGAAGGATGGGGAGAAGACCATGGCAGAGGGTTGGAACTCTTTGCAGTCCCTTCCCACCCATGCCAGTCTATATTCCACTATTCTAAAAGCAGGGTGCCATGTTTAACTGGTGTCTGTAGAGCTGAATGTGCTCTGGGGTCATGGGGAGGTGCTTCAAAATGCCAGTGATGGTTGCCAGCAGCAAGCCAGTTTTAGGTTCATGGTGGGCCCATCCTCCTCTAACCCTTGTATTTCTTACAGCAATATAAATTCTCTTTAGAAATGGCCTTAACATTTTTAATAAGAATATATAATGTATTTCCTTCCTACCATAGGCAGCAATTAGAAATACCAGTTTCGAGAGTTCAGAACTTGATGTTTTTATTTAACCATAGATAGCAGGTGTGGTGGGATGGGGGCATTTCCCCGAGGGGAACCTCCTTCAGCACCGGAGCAGGATCTGTCCCTGTGAGCCTCTCAGTTTTGTAGATAATTCCTTTTCTTTAAATGACTTTGCATATTGATCAATTGAACAGTAAGCAAATTGTTCCGTGTTCCTGCTGTCAGCTCCAGCTGTCAGCAGAGGGTGGGGTTTTTGAGGTTTTTTCCTTCCTTCCAGAAAGGATCCACAGGGAGGTGAGGAGCTACTGGAGCTGAAATTCCCTGTAAGGCTCCATCAGCAGCCCTGTGTGTGTGTGTGTGTGCTCGGGCACTCTGGAAATTACTTCCTTCACAGGGGCACTAATGAGCTCCATCGCTAGAATGCTAATTGGCAAGTCTTTGCTGAGCAGGGTGACCCCAAACATCCTTGTTTAAAGTGAAGTGTGGGGGAAATTCAGGCCGTCAAGGAGACTCCCACTGAGCAAAGGCATTCCTGGGAATGACTCAGAAGCTTTTACTCCCTTTTACCGTGCTGTAAATCTTGGGGGTTCCTCTCTCTCAGTGAGGAGCAGGATTGGGCTCAGCAATAATGAAGAGGTTTCCAGTGGGTTAATAATTGTCAATTTGTATAAAAGCGTGGGGTGTCTCCTTGCACGGTGTTTCTGCTCCGCTGTCTCCGGGGCTGTTACAGACTGAAGTGCACGGAAATGACAATGTCAGTCTGAATTTACGGCTGAGACGGGATGAGATGGAGCCCTGGGGCAGGAGTAGCGTGGCTGGTGCTGAAGGATGGCTTCAGCCAGGTCTGAGCACGGCTGGCAGCTCGCTCATCCCACTGCTCATCCCAGACACCTCTGGCTGTGCGGAGGCTTCCCTTAATGGTTTTGCCAAATCCCACTGGAAAACACTGTGACACAGACCTGCTGGGATTTTCCTTCTAAGCAAAACATCTGGTTTATTACAGTACAGCAGGAACTTTTGGTTGTGCTTCCTGGGCACATTCCAAAGGCAGGATGTGGGATCAGCCCTTCCTTTATCCTCTCTACAACTGAAAAACTCCCATTCCTGTGTTGCTGTAGGGATACCACACAGCACAGAATCCCAGATTCCTAGAATGGGTTGGGTTGGGAGGGACCTTCAAGGTCATCTCATTCCACCCCCTGCCATGGGCAGGGACACCTTCCGCTATCCCAGGTTGCTCCAAGCCCCGTCCAGCCTTCCCTTGAATCATTTATACGGGTGTTCCTCTTTCTGTGGGAAGTAGAAGAGCTTTTTTGGAGTGTAAATTTGTGCAGCAGCAGCAGCAATTTGGTGTCCTGTGTGTGTCCTTCTCCTTCAAGACCCCAGCGCCTTCCATCCTCAGCTTTCTCTCAGAAAGAAAACTCCGCCTAGCTCTGTACAGAGCTGGGACTGGCAGGGTAACAGCCTGCTCCACCCAGCTGGTTTTGAAGATAATCATTCATTTCACCATTCAATCCCCAAAGCACTCCTGGGCAGAGCAGGTTCAGTTCTCATCACAGCTGAAGAGTTCTCCCCCTTAATTTGGGTCTTGCTGAGCTCTTGCAAATAATAAGGACACATATTTCTGTAATTTATCAAATTCAGTGTTAGCCTTAATAATTGATTAGCTGCAAAAATCTATTATAAAGTTAGCTTTTTTAAAAGAATGCATTCTGTTTGTAAATTAATGTTTGTGTAAATGGCCCCTGCCATGGAGGGGGTTGGGGTGCCCAGTGATATGTCTGCACTTCCAGGTCAGCAGAAATCCCAGAGAAACCTCCCCCAGGAAAGGAGAAAATGTCCGAGTCACTAAGACTGTCCTGGCCTCATGCAGATCTGTGGAGGCAGACGGAGGAGATGCTGTTCTGTCAATGGCTTTTTCTGAAGACACATTGCCCCGGGGGGCACTTTGCTCCTTGTTATAAACAAGGATGTTGTAAACACCCCCGGGATGCAGCAAATTGGTGAGTGGAGTGTCAGGAGCTGTCAGGGAGGGGCCGGGGGGGCCCAGCACGTTGGCAGCGCTGTCATGGAAGGGGATTGTGAAATACTCACATCAACAAATCGAACCCACTTTTCTCCCTTCCTTAAACACAGCGGCAGAATTCTAACGGCTGTAAATTCCTAGAGTGCCAGATTCTGAGAGGGCTCTCTGTAGCTGTGTTTCCTAAAGGCTGCTGTGGTGCGGTGGTCCAGGCACGAGCAGGATGTTCCAGCAGGATGGAGCAGTGCCCTCACCTGGGGTGGGAGCAGGGCTGACGTCCCCCCAGTGTCACCCCGGTGCCTTTCCCGGGAGCAGGTGCTGGGGAGGCCGAGGTGTCAGCCTGCATTTCCTGCCTCAGCTCCCCCTGTTCGGCTTGACCGGGCACCCGTCCTGCTGAAGTGTCCCTGCTCAACTGTCCCCACAGATCCCACTGAACTGTCCCTGCTCAACTGTCCCTGCTCAACTGTCCCTGCTGAACTGATCCCACTGAACTGATCCCACTGAACTGATCCCACTGAACTGTCCCTGCTGAACTGATCCCACTGAACTGTCCCTGCTGAACTGATCCCGCTGAACTGATCCCACTGAACTGATCCCACTGAACTGATCCCACTGAACTGATCCCACTGAACTGTCCCTGCTGAACTGATCCCACTGAACTGATCCCGCTGAACTGATCCCGCTGAACTGTCCCTGCTGAACTGATCCCGCTGAACTGATCCCGCTGAACTGATCCCACTGAACTGATCCCACTGAACTGTCCCTGCTGAACTGATCCCACTGAACTGCCCCCGCTGAACTGATCCCACTGAACTGTCCCTGCTCAACTGTCCCTGCTCAACTGATCCCGCTGAACTGATCTCGCTGAACTGATCCCGCTGAACTGATCCCACTGAACTGATCCCACTGAATGATCCCACTGAACTGATCCCACTGAACTGATCCCACTGAATGATCCCACTGAACTGATCCCACTGAACTGATCCCACTGAACTGTCCCTGTTGAACTGCCCTGTGCCAGTGCTGCAGCTCCTCCCTCCCCAGAGCCCAGGGCCCTGCAGTAGGAAAGGGTCCTGGGGAGTGACCCTTCTGCACAGACTGTGATGGGTTTAGTATTTTTCTGTCTCTCAGAGCTGTTTCTTTCTTGTTTGCGTGGCCCTGCAGAGCTGGTGTGCAGAGCAGGTGAGCCAGGGGTGCCTTGTTCCCTGCTGTGCTGTGTAATTATGGTTTCACACTCAGGGAAGACCTGGCCATAAATTTGGCAGCAGAGCACACGTTCTGCAGGGGACCAGGAGAAGTCACGGGAAGGGGAGTGGTCACGTCCCCGAGGCTGCCAGAGCTCCAGGAGCATTTGGACAACGCTCTCAGGGATGCACAGGGTGGGATTGTGCACCCTGTCTGTGCAGGGCCAGGGGCTGGACTCGATGATCCTTGGGGCTGATTCCAGCTCCAGATGGGCTACGACTCTGTGAATCTTCAATACCTACCCAGGAGTGGGTCTGGACAGGGAGGGCTGCTGGAGCTGAGCCCTGGGCAGGTGCCATCCCTGCCCCTGCCCCAGCAGTGCCCGATGCCATCAACTGCTCCCGTTTCTGCAGGTCCATTCGGAAAGGACAGAAAATCCATTCCTGCCAGGCTGGGTGGAGCTGAATGGCTGCTTTGTCTGCAGTTCTCCCAGAAGCCCCTCAAACACGACATTCCTGATCCCAGCTGCGCCTGGAGACCTCCCAGCCCCAGGATTTATGTCCTCAGGGGTGTTCCAGCCCTTCCAGCTGCGGCAGCAGATGGATGCCTGTGCCCCACCAGGGATTCCAGCCATGAACCCACTGCCCCTCTAAGGGTTAACTGATAATGATATTTATAAAAGCCCCATTTTTGCAAATATAGAAGAAAAATATTTTCAAGTAGAATCCCAGACTGGTTTGGTTTGGAAGGGACCTTAAACCTCATCCAGTGCCACCCCTGCCATGGCAGGGACACCTCCCACTGTCCCAGGCTGCTCCCAGCCCCAATGTCCAGCCTGGCCTTGGGCACTGCCAGGGATCCAGGGGCAGCCACAGCTTCTCTTTCTTCTCTTATTTTCTTTAGCTGGAAAACAAATTGATGTTATTTATGTGTGGAAATATTAGTGATACTGCCTATTATTTTTTAGATAACACAACATGTAGTTATATTTTGTAGCTATCATAGCATATTTTCCATCATCGTAATGACTCGCTTCTAACAGTTTTCTTTTTAAAAAGCATTCTAATGTGATTTACCAATTGCATTAAAAATATATGTAAAGGTATCATGTTCATTCATAAGCACCATGTACCCAAGTGAAACACCCACAATCTTTAGGAGATGTTACCAGCAATTAACCTAAACCAGGTTTCTAAAGGGCAAAACAGTTTTCAGTGCAGAATCAGGCATTTTTGGAAAAACAATGCAGCATTAAAATAGATGTATTTAACCTGTTCTAGTGGGAGCACAAGAAGGCCATGCTGCCACGTGCTGCTTTTTGTGTGGTGTAGGAGTCATGAAATATTTTTAATTATAAGTACTCTTCTCATTTTTTATTACATGCTGCTTCAAAATCCAGTGTGAAAAGAAAATGCTGTGGGCTTCTATACACATATATATACACGTGTGTGTGTGTGTAAAATGAGTAGTATCTAGATTTTATCACAAGTAAATGATTTGTAATGGAAGGAAACAGCTTCTTAAACCCCTGCTATGAGGCCTCGAGGGACCAGCCCTGTTTTCTGCTGTAGCAGAAGCCGTTTGCAGCGTGCCTGGGTCAGAATCCCCCCCGTCTCCGTGGGGGGAGGATGGGCAGGGCCTGACTGCGGGGCCAGAGCCGCCAGGCTCCGCTTCCAGCAGGGGAGGTGATGCCAGGACCAGAAACGCTGCCCTGCCCTGCCTTGGGTTGTTCATGGTGTGAGACTGTGTAGGAAAGATCAGGAATGGTTAAAACTCAGACGTGCTGCTTGTTCCCTGGTAGTTGTTCCCTGGTAGTTGTTCCCTGAGAGTCCCGACGCGGCAGAGCAGAGCTGGGAGTGACAGGCACCAGCTTCGGTGATGCCCAGCATCCCCAGCCCAGCTCCAGCCTCCCCCAGGCTCCTGGAGCTGCTGAAAAGCTTCAGGGGGCCCAGGAACAGCATTTCAGGTTCCAGCTTGTGAATATTAATGAAGTGAAATGCTTTTATGCTCGTGGGTAGCTCCTCTGCAGGGCGTACGCTCACAGTGTTTGTCAGCACAAATGGATACGGTCGGGAACGTTCCTTCCATTGGTAAATTGGGCTGGTTTAAGACAGGAAAACCCCAGAATTTTCCAAGTCGGTAAAGACAGGAACAAAATACACCATAGACATGTTCTTTACATGGACATAAAATTCCACCTGTTTATTCTCAATGTGGGGCTTAAGTGGGAAGACGAGAGATTCTGCATTCCCACATCCAAGGGCCTTGTGGAGTCCCAGGTGAGGATAGGATCCAGCCCCCAAGGCCACGGTGTTTGTGCAAGGGCTCTCTGATCCACTCTTTCCCACTGCATGGATCCCAGGGCAGTGATTCATTGTCCCACAGACAGCTCGCGGGCGGCAGTGGGATCCCACGGTGTGTCCCAAGCTGGATTCCAGACTGAGTTCCAAACTGGGTCCCAAGCTGGATTCCAGGCTGGATTCAAGTTTAGCAGGTGATGAAGAACCTCAGGCTCATCCAGGCAGACTCTTCTTTGGGAGAGAGGGGAGCTGCCTTAGAGACACCTGCAGCATCTCTTCACCTGCTTGCTAACTCTGCTTCAGGGGCTCAGTGAGGCATTAACTTGTCCAGTCCAAGTTCTGCCTGGTGGTTTTGGTGCCTCTTCCTTACTCTTCAGACATGTCCCACCTTCTCCCAGCAGCCTAGGATGCTGTCAGGTGCCTCCCTCAGCCATATGGTCCCTTGTGATACATATAAATAAACATATATATATATAAATAAGCATGTAAATATATATCTATAAAGATGAAGATGGATGTATAAATATGTATGTCCTTCCACTGCAGACTTGGTAAGAGGCTGTGCTGATGGAGGTGATCATTCTTCATCAGGACCTGTCTTGACAGGACAAGGACTAATGGGTTCAAGCTGAAACAGGGGCAGTTCAGCTTAGGCGTGTGGAAGAAACTCTTCCCTGGGAGGGTGGGCAGGCCCTGGCACAGGGTGCCCAGAGCAGCTGGGGCTGCCCCTGGATCCCTGGCAGTGCCCAAGGCCAGGCTGGACATTGGGGCTGGGAGCAGCCTGGGACAGTGGGAGATGGCACTGGAGGGGCTTTGGGGTCAAAGCTTCCCACTCAAACCATCCTGGGATTTTGTGATTCCTTTCTCACATGAAATTTGATCCATAATCTTTGAGGAATTGCATCTCTGCATTGTTCTATTCAGCAAAGCTGTTTTCCACAAGCCATGAATGCTCAGATGCACAAATATTAGCACTCCATCCGTTACCATTTTTGAAATGCTTTTGTCGCGTTTTTACAGCTTTCCGGAGCAGTTCCCTGTCCGTGGCAGGAGGCGGCGGGGTGAGGGAGCGGTAACTGTGCCTTTTGCCGGGGCCCCGCAGCCGCAGACAGCCCCGGGCAGCGCTGAGCGACATCGGCAGCGAGCGCTCGCACACCCGAACGCGGCGTGACAGGCAGGGGAATAAAGCAAAGCGGCGTCTGGAAAATCCCGTGTCACCTACTCTCAGTCTCTCCTCTGTCATTTAATTCTCGGTCTCTTCCCAGGAATTGCTTCTGAAATTCTTGGGGTGCTGTTGTCCACTTGTGAGCAGCATCCCCTGTCTCAAGGCCTCAGGGAGGCACAAAAGAGCCACCTGACCTGCAGGACCTGGCAGGGGGTTGGAACGAGACGAGGATTAAGGTCCCTTCCAGCCCGAACCAGTCTGGGATTCTCTGCCCTGCCGGCCGGGCAGTCTGGGAAGGGTTAATCCTTTCCCAGCACAGGGCAGGGGCTGCGCTGGGGAGGGGGATCCAGGTGCTGCTGAGGTCTGGGGATGAAGAGACATGGAACAGGGGATGGAGAAGGGACATGGAGCGGGGGATTCTCTCCTTTCTAGCACTGGCTGAACTGTTCTGCTTCCCAAGTGTGTGCCCCAGGAGTGCCCTTCCGACTGGAGCTGGTCTCGTGGCCGAGTGTGAAATGGAGAACACGGACACAGGTCCAGGGAGGGTGCACGGGAAGGGTCAGGGCAGCTGCAGCACCCCTCTCCCACCTACGGGCACCACGTCCTTCATGCATCTCTCCTCCCCTGAGGAGGTGGAATTTGGCTCCGTGGTTATGAACTCATCGTCCCAGAGTTTGTCAGATGAGGCAAATTGTAAATTCATCATTCATCACTATCATCACCGTATTCTGAGTGTTACCCAAAACTGTTAGGGGAGTATTGCTTAAGGAAAATGAATGATTTGATGTATGGCACAGCCTAGAGAAAACAGTACATTTAACATTTAATAAATTATCTCTTTTCTTTCAGGGAAAACACAGTAACTGGCTAAACTTAGACTTAACGGAGAGCTGCTTAACACAACCCAGCACAGCCTATGGGATGGAAATGTTGTAGATTTTGGGATTAAAAATCCCATGTAGAGGAGAGGACCGCAGCCGTGGTTAAACCTTGTGTTTATTTTATTCTGTAGGTACCTGCATCGCTGGAGTTTATAAAGCTATGAAGAAAACCCCTTGATACTGAAATTCTACAACCTCTTCCTGCACTTGTACATCGACCATGTTTTAACCCAGCACAGAGAGCTCAGCTGCAGAAACAGAAGGAAGTGAGTTGGTCAGAGAAGTGGGATATTTGTGCTGGAGGGATGCGACGTTTTAAGGCCAAGGTTGTGGATTTTGATACCAGCATATGATTATATCATGGAGTTGATTTAACAAGCTCCGATTCTACCAGATACCAATACCAGTGCTGGGATTCTGGGATGAGCTGCGGTTTTGCTTCTGCATTTCACGCCTAAAACGGGTCCATTTTGAGTTCTACTGAAATACTTCATGTCATAAAATACTGTATTTACTGGAAGCTCTGCAGGTGGTGGTTGAGGTGACAAAGGGCACTTTAGGAAGTGTCTTGAGTCCCATCTCATGGCTCTTCATTCAGCACGTGCTCTTGCCTGGTGTGTTTGTGTGTCTCAAATCCCGGTTCTGTTTTCTAATTAACTTCTTTAACCCTGGGGGTTTTAAGTTCAAAGCCAACTGTACAGGACAGGTCTGTGTGTAAATAAGGGATTGTGCTTATCTATATGTCGCTATAAATATGTAAGAAGTTTTGTACATAGGAAAGAAAAAATGGCTCAAAGAATGTTTTCGGAACCGTTTCCTCCGTTCAAATGCACAGACAGGAGATTGCCGTCCATGTGCTCCCTCACTCTCCGGGAAGGGATCCCGCTGGTTCCTCGCTGCCCGCATCCCGCCGGGGTCTGTCAGGAGTTTGTTCCCGGCTCGGGGCCGGGCTGGAGCCGGGGCCGCCCTCGCCGGTGAGCTGAGCTGTGTCGGGTCCCGGCTGCTGCTTCCTCCTTCTGGCTCCTGTGCATCTCTCACAAACGCAGTCTCCGAGCCCCAGGACCGCGGTGGGCAGTGCCCCGATCTGGGGCGTTCCTGCAGACCCTCCGTGCCCGGTGCGGGGCTGCAGCAGCAGGAGGAGGGGGTGCCGCGGGCCGCCCCTCACCCCAAACCCGCGCGGACTTCTTGTTCAAGCTGCTGGAGGATGTGGCTGTTATTTCCAGTATTCTGCTCTGTAATATCTGTAGCCTTCAGTGATTCCTTGAGTGCCTTACATGGCTTGTGGACAGAATTCCTGACCAGGAAGAGAAAATGCCCCTGGACCGACGCCGGCTCCTTCGCACCCCTGTGCCCCTCGCCGGCAGCGTGAGTGCGCACAGGAAGAGATTTAACTTCGACTCAGGAAATCGCCGTGTGAATATGTGTATTAAACCCTGTATGATGAGCTGTACAGTTTATAAAAAGGGACTACTGTAAACTTATGCAAAACGTAACGCAGAGAAAATGGAGGTTTTTGGTCACTGGCTGGTGTGCCGTGACCCGTGTCCTCTAATCCTACTCCAGAATCATATCCAAAATACAGAACGTTGGGTTCAGTGCTGCGACAGCAACCGACAGCCCGAAACCAGGGGCTGGAGCGATCGATTAAAGAATTTTACAGATATTTTTGTATTGTGATTCCTATGATATATATCGAGAGACTTTCTATTCCTTTGTAAAATACATAAATTATTGTCAACTTTTAATTAAAAAGATCTGTTTTAAACCTTCAAATTAGATGAGTTGGTTTGGGGCTGAGGGGATGGGGAAGCTGGACTGCCACTGGCCACCCTGAGGGACCAGGAGATGCCCGGGGGCGTGGGGGGGGGGGGTGCGTTCACCCGATCCCCGGGGCAGCCAACCCCGCGCTGTCTCTGCCATCACAGACGCTGGGAGATGTCACCTCCCGGTCGTACGTGGGGCCGGGCACGGGTGGATGGGCACCGGGAGGGGCGGGGGGTCCTTGGGCGGCTCTTAACGCGGCGCTGGACTCTCGTCCCCAGGGCGAGCGGCTGCGGGAGCGCAGCGGCAGCGGGGGAGCGCAGCGGGTGCCGAGCCCATGTCGGGGCGGCAGGAGGAGGCTCTGCCCGCCTGCTTCGCGGGGCTGGGTGCGGGCAGCCCGCGGCCGCGGCAGAAGCGCGGCGGGATGTTCTGCAGCGTGGAGGATGCCTTCGACAACAAGACGCTGAACTTCGCCTCGCTCGCTGCC
>VXBT01001208.1:6286-44113 GCA_013400235.1 Oriolus oriolus | reverse complement strand
GCCTGCCCGGCTGCCACCGACAGCACTGACACAGCCTGTGGCGCCCGCAAGCCATTGGTGCCCCCCTGCTCTGCCCAGCAAGGGGGGCTTTGCCGGCCTGGGGGTGCCATTGGTGCCATCAGTGCCCCCCTCCCTGACCCCTGCCCTGTCCCTCCCCAGCGGGGACCTGCAGGTCACGGGCAGCGCCCACTGCACCTTCAGCACTGCGCAGAAGGCCGTGGGCAAGGACAACTTCACCCTCATCCCCGAGGGCACCAACGGCATCGAGGAGCGGATGTCCATAGTCTGGGAGAAGTGTGTGGTAGGTGCTGCAGCGGTGGGGCTGCGTGGGAGCACACGGGAGCTGTGCCTGTGCTCGAGGCTGTCACAGCCTCGTTAATTCAGACAAGCCACAGAGGTGACACTGTCTAGACACTGCTGCAGCTTCAGAGAGCTGCTAACGAGAGACTGAAACACGCAAATGCCTTCCCTGAGTCTTCAAAGGCTGCTGTGTAGGGACCACCCTCCCCTCTCGCTCACAGTCACCAGAGAGTGTCTCCAGCACTTTTTCCCAAGGGTGATGAGGTGTTCCCATCCCCTTGTGCTCACCAGAGGCCTGGGGAGGTGGATGGGGAGAGGGTGTCTCTCCCATGGGACATGGCTGTGGCTGTGCTTCCCACTGCCTGCTCACCCCGGGCCCCACCGGTGGGGACAAGTCTCCGTGTCACCTCAGTGTGTGCCAGGCAGCAGGGCTCTGGTCTGAGGGTGGGCTCAGTCTGTGTCCTGGCACCCCAGTGCACACTTCCCTGTTGGCAGCATCCCTGGGGGGCTCTATCCTGCATCCCACAGAGCAGGTGTTGCTGTGCAGATTGCAGGAGCTTGGGAGCCAAGCCACCCTGAAACCTCCCTTAGGTGGGCTTTGTTCAAGGAGAAACAGAATTTTTCTTAAGATGACAAATGAAGATGATAAATAGGCACTGGTTAGGTTCACTTCTAGTCTTTCTTTAACCCTCTTCAGTGACCTTGAGATGCCTGTACAGGAGTTGGAGCCAACCAGTGAAGGTCTTGTTTTTCAGAAACTTCAAGCTTTGGAGTCCAAGGAAAATAAAACCTGTCTCTCATCTCCTTTAGCCCACAGGGACAAGGCTCAGGCCCCCATCCCCCTTCCCCTGTTCCTGCAGCCCTGTGGCAGTGCAGACCCTCACCCTGCACGGGCACGGGCTGTGTCTGGCAGCTCCTCCCAGTGGGACAGCGCAGGTCCGGCCACAGGGAGGGACTGTGCCTGCAGCAGGCACGGAGCTGTGTCCATCTGCGCTGCTCCCTCCCCTCTGCTGCCCAGGTCCCCGGCAAGATGGATGAGAACGATTTCGTAGCGGTGACCAGCACCAACGCTGCCAAGATCTTCAACTGCTACCCCAGGAAGGGGCGCGTGGCTGTGGGCGCCGACGCAGACCTGGTGGTGTGGAACCCCAAGGCTACGAAAATCATCTCAGCAAAAACCCACAATTTGGTAAAGTATTTTTTAAATCATTAGAGTCAGAAGAGATCTGGAAAGCAACGTATGTCCTTAGCAAGATCAAATCATTCGGCAGGGGAGGAGTTGTCAGTGTGGGAAAAGTGATGAAGGACCTTGCATTTGCTTTTAAAAATATAAGGAAAATACCCTTTTGTTGCTGTAAAGAGTGGGATTGGTACTGAGTGACCACTCCAAGACAGTTGGCATCTGGTATGGAAATCTTAAGGTCAGTGTATTTGCTGTGGACTAGAAAAATGTAAGTACTGAACTTAAGTATTGAACTATTGCTAAACTGTAAATTGTATTAGTTATAGTTTAATATGTATTAAACTATTGCTGCCATTTAATATATAATGGTATTAATATAATATATAATTTAAATATTCTATAAAGAATATATAAATATTATAATAATCTAAATACCGTTTAATAAAAGTATTAAACTATTGCTGTAGTTTAATATGATTGTTTTTAGGGTTTAGTTTCTCCATTCCAGTTTGCTTCCCATTGGAATCTTGTTATTTGGAATATGAGGGGTTAGTTAGTTCTGACTGATGGTGCACGAGGAGCAGTGTACAAAAATGGGGGACGTTGTTGGCCTCCTCTTAAATCCTACAGGCACTGAATATATTTGCTTTTTCCAGAACGTGGAGTACAACATATTTGAAGGCACCGAGTGCCACGGGGTCCCAACCGTGGTCATAAGTCAGGGAAGAGTTGTCCTTGAAGATGGGAATCTGTGTGTCACCCAGGGCTCAGGTCGTTTCATTCCTAGGAAGACATTCCCTGACTTCGTTTATAAAAGGATAAAGGCAAGAAACAGGGTAAGGAGAGTTTTATTTGCCATAATCCCGTGTTTTGATCACAATCTCTCTGCTTTAGTGTATGGGGCTGCTGTGATGGCAAACCTGCAACAGCAGCAGGAATATTATTAATGCTATTTCTTTCTGTGTGGTGTTGTGTAACTGCCTGGCACCTCAATCAAGAATTCTTGATATTAGAGCTAATAATGACAGTTTTATTAGCCTATTATAATGTTACAAAGCAAAAATATGACTCCTAGCAAAGGTTTTTTGATTTGTATTGAGGTAGAGGGAGGAATTCCTCCCCTACCTGTGCTGGAGGAGTTTCTGTTGCTGTATTCCCAGTGTCTGCTCTGCAGCCATTGGAGGGTGAGGGATGGACGTCCTGTAGGTACTGGAAATGCAGCAAGATAAATCCTCCTGTGTGCTGGCACAGCTTTCAAAAGAGACACAAAGACATGCAAATATGTAAAGAGCTTCTTAACAGCTCTGTCCTCCTCCCCTTTTCCCCGTGCTATTGCAGACACTGTAACTCTGCATCCTGCACAAAGGCCAGCAGGAATCAGTAACCCAGGTTAACTGCAGAGGCAGGAGCCCTGACTCTGGTGTGCCTCAGGATGTCTGGGGTGCCTGGATGGCAGGATGGGGATGTGCCAGCTCCCTGCAGGGGGTGGGGATGGGACCCAGAGAAGCTGTAGGTGCCCCATCCCTGGCGGTGTCCAAGGCCAGGTTGAAAGTCCTTTTAAGACCATTGATTCCAACCATTCCCAGCACTGCCAAGGCCACCACTGCCCCACGTCCCCAGGTGCCACATCCCCATGGCTTTGAAACCCCTCCAGGGATGGGGACTCCACCCCTGCCTGGGGCAGCTGTGCCAGGGCTGGGCAGCCCTTTCTATGAAGAAATGTTCCTCGTACCCAGCCCGAACCTCCCCAGGCGCAGCTGGAGGCCATTCCCCCTCGCCCTGTCGCCCGTCCCTCGCCGTGCCTGACCCTCTGCTCCCCGCAGCTGGCCGAGGTGCACGGCGTGCCCCGGGGGATGTACGACGGGCCGGTCCATGAGGTGCCGGCGAGCGTCAAGGCCGTGGCGCCCAGCGCGGCGCCGCGAATCGCGCCCGGCGCCGGCAAAGCCGCGGCCCCGCCCGTGCGCAACCTGCACCAGTCGGGCTTCAGCCTGTCCGGTACGTGGGGCCCGGAACGGGGGCGGGTCTGCGCGGGGTGAGCGCCCGGGCTAGGCTGAGCCATAGAAACTTCGTTTTTGCTCAGTAATAAAGCAGTTTGTCCTGTGGCAGCAGCACAAAGTGCAGCACAGAAAGCTCTAGAATGTTCTACAGCATTTATGTCAATGCACAAAGCCTGGTGGAGGCTCTGTTTCCAGGAGCCAGAGCAGGCAGCGATTCAGCATCATTCACTCTGCAGAAACCTGCCCAGCAGCTCTCAGGAGCTTGGAAAACCAATGCTCTGCCCTAAAAGGACTTCCATAATGGTTTTTTAGCTGGTTGGATCACATGGGTCCCATATTGTTTGACAAATGTTGCAAGGCCCCACATTTTATTATATACAAAACTTATTTATAGGAAAGCCATTTATAACATTTTCCAGAAAGAAGCAATGAAAAATGAAGAATTTCAGGCAGATACAGCCATTCCAAACTGGGCTATGCTCGTAGGGTGTCCAAAATGACATATAACGAAATTATTAGCATTTCCCCCTGCGGGATTGTTCTATGGTTGGAGCGTTTAAAGCAGCGGGGCTGCCCCGCTCTCTGCTCTCCCCCAGGGTCGCAGGCAGATGACCACATTGCCCGGCGCACGGCGCAGAAGATCATGGCCCCGCCGGGCGGGAGGTCCAACATCACCTCGCTGTCCTGACGCTGTCCCTGCCGGGTCCTGCCGGGAAGGGGCCGCTGGGCCGCTCTCCGCGCAGGAGGACACGCGAGCGCTCGTCAGCTGCGCCAGCCCTTCCCTCGTAGGTAGAAAGTAGAGTGATCCCTGAGGTAGCGCTCCCAGCTTGGGTTCTCCGTCAGTATTCCTTCAGTAGCTGCTTGGAAAGCCTTTCCCCGTGCATGCGGCACCGCGATGTACCCAGGGCTGCGGGGTCGGCCGGGCCGGCTGGGGGCCGGGGCGGAAATGAAGGCACATCCAGGCTGGATCACGCTCTTTTCCAGCAGCATCCACTGCCTGCTCACATCAAAGGACTTCCAACCAATGAGCACTTCCATGGTTCCCAGTCAGTGGCCGCTGCCTGGGCCCCCAGCTGTGTGTCCCTTGGCGGTGACAGCTCAGGGGTGGGTGCAGCCCCGTGCCCCGGGGCAGAGTGGTGCTGGCTCTCCAGGACCCAGCCATGCCGTGGGCCGGTGTCCTCCTGTCAGCCTTGTTTTTTAAAGATTATTTATACAGTCTTTCAAGAACTGAGTGTGAGTCCAATACTCAATACCAGGGCTCATTTGGAGGCCAGCTGCATGTGACACACTTTTTAAAAAAGATTATTATAGCCCAGTTATTATATTTAAAGGTGTGTACACAGAGTGAGCCTCTGGCCATAGAGCCATGCATGTACCTCCAGGAATGGCTTTCCGTTCCTGTCTACTCCTTGCTTGGAATAAACTTGGTTGGAAACCACGAAATGGTGGAAGCGGTTGATCCACCCGAGTCCATTTTGTTGTTTTGTTCCTTTGAGTTTTTCTGGGTGAGGCCTGCACAATCCCATCCTGACTTGCAGGTTACTGTGCTCCCCTTGGAGCGGGGGAGGCTCCTCACCCTTCTCCGCTCGGCGCCGCGCAGCCGCCTGCCCCCAGAGCCGCCCGGTTTGCAGATAAACCCGCAGCTCCAGGAGTGGGGCTGGTGTCCCGCGAGGCCTGCACTGGTCCCGGTGCCGGTGAGGTGCCGTGATGTGTCCGTGAGACACCGATTTCCCTCGGGCACTGCTGGCCTTCAGTCTGAGCCAGGCACGAGAAAGGGAGCAGGGGTCGTGGCAGCACAAGCAGGGATCTGATTTGTGAGTGGGAGCTGGAACCACACATACGGCAGCTCCAGATGCACGAATCCATGAATTAGGAATGAACCCACAAATGTAAACCAGGAAGGGATTTAATTTTTTGTTGGATTTTTGTTTTTTGAGATTCTCTGATATGACCTACATTTCACAGCTTAATGCTGCAGTAATTTCTGTATCAAGCATATGGGAATGCATTTGTTCGGATGTTTTATATTTAATTTTAACTTAATTTCATTTGTTGATTTTCTGATTTTCCCTGCAATTGCACCAAGGCAATTAACATCTAGTGGATGGTGTCCCTGCCATGGCAGGGGGTGCAATGAGATGAGCCTTAGGGTTCTTTCCAACCCAAACTATTTATGATTCTGTGATCTCTTTTCTTTCTGAATAGAGCTTAAATGACAGCAGTAGGAACTCCTTAAGGAATGGGAAAGATAGAAGTCACAGTCTGATGGCAGTGACCTCCCTATCACCCCAGCATCCATGGGCTGACAGGGACACCCCAACACCCCCAGCTTGTAAACACTTAGTAGAGGAAGTTCTGAGGTCTCTGTGCTGTAAATGTCCCTTTTCCCACAGCTGGCCTGGTTCATGCCAGGCCCCTGGGCTGGTGAGGACCCAGAGAGACAGCATTCCTTCTCCCACATCACCTGGTTTAGGTCCCTCCACCCTCCACGCCAGCCCAGTGCTCAAACCCTGCCAGGCCTTCCCTTGCAGAGGGAGGGTTTGCATTTATTCCCTCTGTCAGGGAGCTGTCGGAGCCTGCCCCAGCCTCCTCCTAATGCGGGGATCAGAGCCAGCAGCATCTCTGCAGCTCTCCCGGTGCCAGGAGAGGCTGAGCTGAGTCCCACAGCTGCCTGCTAATGGAGCCAGAGCCTCCGGGAAACAACCCCCCCATGGCACCCACACGGTCTCTGGCCCTAATTCCTTTGGACAGCTTTCCTGCAGGCTCTGGGTCAGGGACACCGAGGAGACGTTCCGTGCCCTTGCCGGCTCTGCAGCACCGCGGCCGCCATGGAGGAGCCCCGAGTCCCCACACTTGTGCCTGGAGTGGGGACTGACCCCTCGATTCCCTGCAGGACAGCAGTGCTCCTTAGGGATGGACCCCTCCATTCTCTGCAGGACAGAACAGCAGTGCTCCTTAGGGATGGACCCCTCGATTCCCTGCAGGGCAGCAGTGCTCCTTAGGGATGGACCCCTCGATTCCCTGCAGGACAGCAGCGCTCCTTAGGGAACAAATGAGCTGTCAGACAGGCACTGAACTATCCCTGTGCTTATCCCTGGCCTTCCATGCTCACTGCGCCTTTTTTCTTTATTTCGCATGGCTTCCCACTGCCAGAGGGCAGGGCTGGATGGGATATTGGGAAGGAATTGTTCCCTGGGAGGGTGGGGAGGCCCTGGCACAGGGTGCCCAGAGCAGCTGTGGCTGCCCCTGGATCCCTGGCAGTGCCCAAGGCCAGGCTGGTCAGGGCTGGGAGCAACCTGGGATGGTGGAAGGTGTCCCTGCCCATGGCAGGGAGGAACAAGCTTTAATGTCCCTTCTCAAGCAGACTGTTCTGGAATTCTGTGGTTCTTTGATTTCCCTCATGTCCAGCACCTTGATCGGCAGCAGGATCAATCACAGCAGGTAAGAAAGACAAGGCTGGTTGATGAGCCTAGGAGGGTCATCCTTGTTTGTTGAACTCAAATTCCAGTTCCCACGGTTTAGGCACAGTGACATTGGCACAGGGCACACAGGCAGTGAGCACCCCCGGCTGCTGCGGGCCTTTTAGTCCCTCAGCTTTTCCTCCCCTGTATTTCAGGGCCGTGTGTGGGAAACTGCCCTCACTCTGTGACCTTCACCTTCTCCCCCCGGCAGTGAACAGCACAGCTTGGCGGGTGCCCTTGGTCCTTTGGGGACAGCCCGGAATGCCGCCCCAGAGGCAGCACAGTAGCAGGCTGTGCAGAAGGGACCAGTCCAGGCCCAGACATTGATTCATCTCCTGCCTTCACGGCTCCTTTGAAGTGAGGAGCAGCTTTTGTAGCTGAGTCTGTGCTGCAGTCAGTGAGCAGCACATCGCGCCGAGCGAGAGAAATCATTCCTGCACTGAGGGGGGATCAAAGAGAAAAAGCAGAGATCTCCTGACACTTCCAGGGGCTGCTTTTATTGAGGTTAAGACACAAAATCCAGGGCTGTGGGGGAAATACCAACCCCCCGCGAGCTGTGGCTGTCGTGCCCTCCCTGCCACAGCGAGGTCGGGGTCCTGCCACCCTCCCCTCGCACCTCTGCCTCGCCCTGGTGCTCCCACCCCGGCCACCAGCACTGACGGCAGCCGTGGGCAGAGCTGTCCCCGGCCGGTGGCCATGCCTGGGGCTCTGCTCCTCGCCGAGATCCCCACCCAGCACAGACGGCACCCACAGCCCCGATGGGTGCAGCTACAGCCGCCCTACGGAACTGCAAACCCTGGCTGACCCTGCCAAGCGCGACCCTGCAACGCCTGGGCCCTGCTGCTCCCCTTCCAGCACCGGTTTCGGAGGCATCTCATGGCGGTGTCCCACAGCTCTTGGCCTACACGCCTCTGTGGGATCTGGGAGCGTCCCACCAGCCCAGATTCCGGCTGGGTTCCAGAATTCCAGCATTTGGATGCTTCCATGGTTTCATGCATCTACAGCTCAATACCCTGGAAATCACACCAAATCCTTGGCCATGTTAAAAATACACATTTATTACTCCACGTGTGCAATGGCTTCCGGCAGTATCTGCAAAAACACAATCTTGTCATAACTTAAATATTCCGTGACGTGATAAAATTGTCATGCAAGAAAATTACAGGAATGTATTAACATAAAATACAAAGATATATTTACATATATCTGCACTGAAATAATTTTAAAAAATACCCTCCCAAGGCAGCAGGATTTCAGCACTGTCCAGGGTCAAGTCCATATTACTGGCATTTTTGCTATTATTTTATTACTCTTAGACTCTTTCTGGCAAGCTCTGGAGTAACAGAGAATTGGCAACAGAAGAAACATCAGGACCTGACCTGGCATTTGTCTTCTGCACAAAATTCCCAGTGAAGGCTGTGGAATTCAATGCAAACACTTAAAAATATGCAACTTTGCAAAACTTCGTAACACAACAGAGATAAGAAAACAATCTCATGGCAAGTGATTAAAGGAGAATAATTTATAGGTGCTGTAGACTTTTCACAGCAGATAATGGCACACACTGTATAAATCTGTCATACAAAAAAATACAGGTATTTAAATATTTATGTACAGAAAATTCCTGTGTTCTGGCTGTAGTGGAGGTGTAACCCAGAGCTGTTAGTGACACCTTCCAAGCTGGGATTTGGGACCAGGGCTCTGCCACGACTTCACTGTGAGGTTTTCTCAGCAGCAGTAGCCAGGGCTCAGCCAAAACGATGGCACCAATATGGGCACCACAACCCCGCCACGCCCCCACACCTTCCCCCCCATCCCCACCCCAGCCTGTGCCATGGGACAGGGAACACCCACGGGAGTGGCAGAGGGAGGAGAGAGGATCAAACACCCAGGATTCCACTGTGGATGGAGTGAGCCAGACATGGGACACCCTGGCAGGAGCCACGAAGATGTGCAGGGCCAACAGGACCGAGCTCGGCTCAGCTGGCACAGGCTCCTTACAGGGACACAGCAATGGGGACACAAGGCGGGCCCAGAGTGGGGCACAGGGGGGATGGGAGGCCCCAGAGCACTGAAATCCACCACAGGGGTTCTGACAATGAGAACAACATTGAGCTGTTTTCCCATCATTTGTCCCTTTTCCAACTGCTCTTTTCTTGCCATTTCTTCTCCAGGGACTGAGTGTAAACAGGTGTCAGTGAAACCCTGTCCCCGACGGGCTCTGCTGAGGTTATGCCATTTAAGATCAAAACCAAGCACTTCAGTGATGTGTTCACGGTGTCTCTCCCACTCAGCACAATGAGCCCAGAGCTCCGTGTCCTGGTGCTGTTCTCAGGGATTCCGGTTCAGCAATGTCCCCAGCACGTCCCTGGAGATGCACTGCTGGATTCCAGGGGTGCTTCCCAGGCAGCCAGGATCTGCCCAGAGCGTTTCCCTCTGGGAAGGAACTATTCCCAGGCATCCCCCCGGAAGCTCTCCTGGTTTCTGCCGGGTGCTGCTGAGCTGTTTTGCACAATGCACTGGAGAAGAGGGGTGCTGCAAGGGGAACAGATGACTGACACGGAGAGGGTTTGGGCTGAGAAACCTGTTTCAGAAGTGAGCCAGCTCCTCCCCACACACACCAACCCCCACCTCAGGGCCCACTTGTCTCTTGTCCTAAGGAAAGCGATGAAAACATTAATTACACACATCCTGTAACTGCCAACACCTCTCCTGGCCTGAGAGCTCCTGGCTGAACAGGTTGTATCTTCATCACTCATCAATGGGACGGCTTGGTCAAAAAATCAAAATTTTGCTGTTATTTACAGGAAGTTGCTAAACAGTGCAATGGAATTCACTGTAGAACCCTATCCACACCAGTGGAGTAAATCGCATGTAATTTGCAACTCCTGAACAAATACATGGTTTGACCCTCACCTGCTGCACCAGGACAGAGCTGGTGTTCCAGCTGGGAGGTGTGGCATGGAGACACGAGGTGAGCGCAGAGCCCCGGGCAGAGGACCAGGCAGCCCGTGTGGAGAGCAGGGGCTGCTCAGCACAGCAAAGGGGCCAGGGCCCGTGGCACACAAAGGCGAGCTCTGACAGGTGAGAGAATGTAGTTAAGCCTCCCTGGTACCCAGTAAAGAAACTGGAAGTATTGGGGGCAGAGTGGGCAGGTTCTCCCAGCACAGCCTGGGATCACAGCCAGGGTAGGTGCCCTCCTGTAGCTGGGAGAAGGAGCAGGAGGACACGCTGACTTCAGCCCTCGCTCACTGAACGGCCACAGCCCCTGAGGCATCGTTAACGCTGCTCCTAAGGAGGCGTGGGGTGTGCAGGACCCACGGCTGACACCAGGGACCCCCGGCGGGACCCTGGGCCTGACAGCATCTACTGGCTCTGCCCTGAAAATAACCGTGCAACTGGACCCAGAGCTTTGGCTCCCCTCCTCCTGCACCCCCTTAAAGACTTCCATGAAAACATGTCTCTGCACAATTTCAGCCACACACTAATTCCCACATAAAACTGTGGGAGACACACGCGCCGCGTCCTTGCATGTGTAAGATTATTTCATAACATTCCACCTTTCTGGTTTATTCATGGAAACAAAAACCACAACAAAACTGGTCCTGACAGAATCTGATCTGTTAGAAACATGTCCCATCCATTTTTGCATTAGGAATATCCAGTGAGGATGCAAACACTGCAGCCTCCCAGTGTCTGGCAGCAAACAGCTGCTGCTGGTTTGAGGGTGGCTGCGGTCCCACCACACACCTGGGGCACCAGAGCAGTCGTGTGGCACCACAGGGCTCGGGTTTAGCCACAGTAACCAAAAACCACTCTGCAGCAGGTTAAACAACTAATATAGTGAAGGCCCCTGCAACAAGAAAGGCAACATCCACAGCTGGAGCAAGGGAAGATTCCCCATCTTATTAGGAAGTTAAGACAGGTATTGGCAAATTATATACAGTACTTGTACTTTACACTGAAAATAAAGTAAATCAAAAGGTGAAATTTGATATTCCTGTCTTTCATTACCAAGCAGCCTTGCAAGGCCACCTCCTCTGCCTCCAACAAAACCTCAGCCCGTGATAAACTGTGTCCTCTGAACCTGGGCACATGGAGCCAGACCCTGCAATCCATCCCACAGCTCCTCACTGCCTGCAGCAGCCACGTCAAGAAAGAAAGTATTTTAAATGCATTCTGCATCTCAAATACACATTGAACCATTACCCAGCCCCTGAAGAATCCATGGAGTGCACAAAAAACATTTATTTGCCTCAAATCGGGAAAGGAACTGACAGGTGACGCAAGGACAAGGAGGTGCCTGGGACGTCCTTGTGCTGCAGGACCCAAACAGCTGGAGGCTCCCAGGGGCTGGTGCCAGAGAGGCCCCGGGGCTGCTCTGGTTTACACAGGACTGCCCATCCCCAGAGCAGCATCTGTGAACAGCGAATGCCAAAGTCAAACTCACACCACCTCTTTGGCCTTCCTCCCTGCTCCGTCTCTCCCCGTGGGACCTAAGGACATGGCTTCTTTCCCTGTCCTCTCACTGCATTAAAAACATGTACATCAGCAACCTGACATTAAAACAGAAAGACTAACTAGGTTGATCTCCTCCCTTGACAAGTTGCATAGGCCGTATCTTCCCCCAACAGGCAGCCATGGTGCCGGGCTGGCGACCCACGGCCCGGGAGGGCAGTCCTGTGGGAACTCAGGTGTGCTCCAGCTCTGCAAGGGGAGCTGCCGGAGCTGTCCGGCGGCAGCGGGGCGGGCTCGGGTGCTCAGCGCACCTGAGGGCAGGTGAGGGCGCGGGCGGCCTGGCCCGGCGGCCCCGGCCTAGCTGCTGCCCGAGGAGCACACGGAGCTGCACATGTGCAGAGGCTCGGCCTCGGCCTCCGCTTCATCCGCGGTCTCGGAGGCAGACACGGACTCGCTCGGCTGCTCTTGGCTCTTCTTTAGCCTGTGGGAGCGGAGGAACCAGAAGTTACATGGCCACCCCCCGACCAAGCACCCCCAGGAGCGGGCAGGGCGGGCTGCAGCCCCGGCTGCCCCCTCACTGCTCGAGAGGTGCCTACGGCAGAGCCACAGAGAGTGAGGAGGCCTCACAGAGCACACAAACGGCTCGTGACAGAGCCCCGCGTATCAGCAAACCCCACTGAACTGCTCTGAATGCCCCAAAACAGCCTGCAAGGCTGCAGCCCACCCAGACCTTGGCCATGAGTACCTACCCCACAGCCAGGCTCCTGCCACCCCCGTCCTCCACAGAGCCTGCTCTGCTTACGGACCAAACAGCCCCAGACTCGGGGAAGCAGTGGCTTTAATCCAGCGCTTCCACTGCCTGCTTCTTCCCACCAGGGACTTTAACACATAGAATAGATTCATAGGATCATTAAGGTTGGAAAAGACCTCCACAGTCACTGGGTCCAACCTTCCTCACCTTCATTTCCCAAAACATCATCTTCTAAAGGCAGGACGGGTGAGGAAGTGCCACAGGGGAGCTGAAGCAGTGTCACACACACATGTTCAATCCCAGAAGCCCCTCTACAGCATATTTTATTTAATGGCAGTTAATAAACCCTGATCTTGTCTTCCTTTGTGGCCAGAACCATTTTTCATACACAGGTAGCACCTGAGCTCCTCTGCTGACACCAGTCACCTGGGGCTAAGCTGGCAGCAAGGTGCTCCTGGTTGTCAGGTACTGGCATTGATTCCTAAGGGAAGCCAGAAAAAGGAGTATTTTTCCCTAAAAAAGCACCTCACACACTCACTTCTCTCTGTTGAAGATGACAAAGTCCTGCTGGATAGCTTCAAGGCATTCCTGGAGATAGTCATTTTCCTATTGAAGAAAAACAAAACACGCATAAGCAGCCCCATTTGCATCTCATTGCTGCCTGCAGCCCCCAGCACTGCCAGCTGTGTGCAGGAGCCTCTGGATTTGTGAGGGAGCCTCCACCCCTTGAACCTCAGCCCAACAGCTGGAGGCAGCAGAGATGGCTGCCACGTGGCTTTCACCAGGGGCTTGTGCCATCCACAGCGGCAGTTTTCCATGAAACACAGATCACACTGTTCCCGACATAAACATAACGCATTTTTCCGTGTATCCTGTATTTTGGGAGTGCTGTCAGCCCAAAGGAAGCACAGCCAGCGTGGGGAGAGCCCAGCACGCAGCCCACGTGTGGGAGTCCCTGCAGAGGCACACAGGGAGCTCCTGCCTGGTGCCCAGGCACGCGCAGCCCTGGGGCTGTGCAGGGACAGAGGCTGAACACACCGGGGGCGCCCAGACCTCTGCTGCTCATTTCCCTTTCCAAAGTACCCACTACCATGAAAGTTTGGTCAAACTTCCGTAAGAAGAATATTTGGTTGTTGAAAAGACTCCAATGGACAAATGTTTCCATCAAAATAAACCTGTGGCTCCTGCAGTGTGGCAGTAACAGCTGCAATACCCGCCCAAATCCAGCCTTTTCCCAGCTGGATGTTACCCCAGGGAGCACATACAGACTGGGAGCTGTCTTTGCTGTTATCCCTTGACTTGTTCTTTGCGAGCCTCTTCTTCTTCTTGTGCAGGGGCCTTGACTCCAGAATCATCTCCTCCAGCTCAAAGGTGGGGTCGCAGTGCAGGCGGCCCTTCTGCCAGGACACACGACACGACGCACGTCAGGCACAGCAGAGACTCAGAAACCACTTCCCCCTCAGAAAACCTCTGCTCTCACAGTGGTTCCTCCAGTCTGAGGAGCAGCCCCTGCCCGGGATCAGGACTTGGATCACTGCTACTCACGTTGGGGACGAAGCCCGGCTCCACGCGCTTCTCGCTCACATCGCTCCAGACCACGCCCGACAGGTGCGCCGAGGCCTGGATGTGGGCCAGGCAGGAGAAGCGATGCTCAGGATTCACTGTCAGCAGCTGGGGAGGGAAAAACCTTGGTGATAAAGCACTGGAGAGAAGAGCCTTCCCACCAGAGGAGGAAGACAAGGCACCCAGCAGCAGCCTGCCTGGGCCAACTCCAGTGGTTCAGCCATGCCAAGGAGCCTTTCTGCTGCAGGAAATAGGTAAGTGACTGCAGGAAAAATACCTAACAGAATGTTCTGGAGGTTGTGAAAGCAGGTACCATGGGTTCCTGGATCAGCATGGGTTTGCTCCCGCCATGCCCAACCCTTCCCCGCAGCACCCGGCACTGCCACCCCGCGTGCTCCTCCCCTTGCCAGGGAGGCAGGGATCCCTCCAGAGGCTGATCCTTTCAGTCCAGCCCCTGTGACACCAGGGACACCACTCCATTCATCACACACGGATTACTGCACACAGAGAATAAAATTCTCAGTGCTCGCTTGTTCTGCCGAGACAGCAGCCTGAGGGCAGAGCTGGTTTGCAAAGGATTCAGCACAGTGTCCCACTGCTGGAGGGATGCCTAATGTGAGGGTACAAACAACGTGCAGGTGCGTCTAACGCAGGGTGTGCGCAGGGCTTCCAGAAAATTCCATGCCTGTCTCTCCCATGAAAACCTCCCCTGAAGCTCAGCGGATGAGACCTTTGCAGAGCATACTTGGAGCCCCACACATGTCCCGGCTCTCCTGAGAGTGGGATGCTCATGGCAGCTGAGCTGTGTCCACCCTGGCCCTTCTCCAGGAGCCCCACCTCCACTCTGGACCGGTTCTTGCCGTTTTCCCAGAGAACACAGAATTTGAGTCCTGACCCCTCGGTCTAGGCACCTGCAGCTGAGCGTGTCCGGCCTCCCGACTGATGGGCACCTACAGTGAGACCTCCACAAAGTGCCCGTGGAGGACGGTTTCCCTTAAAAAACTGTGGCACAGTCCTACACACACTGGTCCTAGGTGGTTACAACCTATTTCCAGAAAATAAAGCCAGCACTGGGCCTTTTTCCAGTGCCAAAGGTGACGATGCACAGAGCAGGTGGTGGTGGCCACACTTGCAGCCCCCGAGCACAGGGATGCTGTAAAGGGCACGGTGGGCAGGACACCGGGCTGGGGTACCCCAGCGCTCTGGGGGGAGGTGGGGGTCCCCTCCCGGCCGAGGGGGCTGCTGGCACGTTCCTGGTGGGAGGCTGGATTCCCTGGAAGCCCAGCTGCCCAGCAGATGGCATTGCGAGCCTGCGGAATGCGCCGGCACAGCCTCTGCCGGCAGCGCTGCTCCTCATTAAACTGAATCTAATTATGCAAATTACCCACCCAACATTTACTCGTATCAGAGGCACTTATTTGCTGCCAGCACCGGGTGTATCTTTCCTACAGCAAACTCACCAGCTACTTTTCCGAGTTCTCAAGCAAGCCAGAGCTAAACCAGCTGCCCCACCACATCCCAGCTGTCTCCAGCAGCATGAGGAGGGCAGCAGAGCATTCCATAGACCTGGAATCCCCCAGCAGCTCTCACGACCCCGTCAGACCCTTCAGCCCCAAAGAACCAGCGAGAGGGAGCAGCCAGTGCTGCAGTGCAGCACATGCTCTTCACCTCACCTGCCATCCCAGCCAGAGGTGCTGCCTTCATAGGTGACAGTGATCATGGAGAGGATGGGACGCTGGAAGGCACAATTCTAACCTAGCTGGGAATCTGACTGCCACACCAAAACCACCCTTTTTGCTTCCTTTGCTCTCAAACATCATGCATCTTATTACAGGGATAATAAACACACAATACACACAATTAATCATAAAGTCCCAGACTGGATTGGGCTGGAAGCTCATTCAGTCCCACCCCCTGCCATGGGCAGGGACACCTTCCCCTATCCCAGGGTGCTCCAAGACCTGTCCAGCTGGCCTTGGACACTTCCAGGGATGGGGCAGCTAAAGTTGCTCTGGGCACCCTGTGCCAGGGCCTCCTCACCCTCAAAGGGAACAATTCCTTCCCAATATCCCATCCAGCCCTGCCCTCTGGCAGTGGGAAGCCATTCCCTGTGTCCTGTCCCTCCATCCCTTGTCCCCAGTCCCTCTCCAGCTCTCCTGGAGCCCCCTTAGGGCCCTGCAAGGGGCTCTGAGCTCTCCCTGGAGCCTTCTCATCTCAAGGCTTAACATCCCTATCTCTCCCAGTCTGTCTTTTGTATATTATTATTATTATTCCTCTTACTATTCATTATTAACATGCTGATAATTTCCCAGCTAGTCCTGCCTGCACAGTAGTGACCATCCAACCCCAACCCGGCCCAGGAGGAGAATTCACCTTTCGCAGCAGCGCGACCGTTTCCTTGGACCAGGCCGAGGAGTACTGGACACTGACGGTGCTGAAGAGCTGCACCAGGGACTCCACGGGGTTGTTGGAGTGGATGTCGTACGGCCTCTGGGGACAAGAGCACAAAGGTGAGGAGTGCCCCCTCCCTCTGGGTCAGCCACAGCACACGATCCGAGGGCCAGCACGGCCGGAGCCCTACCCAGCCCCGCAGCAGCTCGTAGGCCATGATTCCCAGAGACCACCAGTCCACCTCGAAGGAATAGCCCGTCCCGCCGCTCAGGAAGGAATGGAAAATCTCCGGGGCTGAGCAGAAAGGGATAACATGCAACAGGTTATTTGTTGTTCTCTGTTCTAGCACTTCATGTCAGCCAGTGCACAATGCTTACGGTGATTTTTCTGCATGACTGCCCGAGGGGAGGCTGCGTGAGGCAGGGGAGCGGCAGCAGCCGTGTGCCTGCCCTCACTGGGAACTGGGATGTCGGCCACCTGCAGGGACAGCCCTCCCAACACAGCACAGCAGAACCATGGGGACCCCAGGAGACACCAAGTCCAAGGCTGGAGCCAGAGAGGGAGAGCAGAGGGGAATGGGGAGTGCAGGATGGGGTGGGGAGGGCAGGAGGAGGAGGCTGGACGGGATGAGGAGGGCAGGGCTGGACAGGATGTAACGCAGAGGGCAGGACAGGACGGGATGGTGTGACGTGCCAACCGCGGTGCCTTCACGCTGGGAGCTCCCGTTCTCAAACAGTCAGGCTCTGCTGAACAGCTGGGACACAAGCATCAATGCCCTAAATTAACTTGGTGCCCCTGCCCCAGCCAGGGCCCGCCGGGCAGCGTGTGCTGAGCACTCCCAAAACATGACACAGGCAAGAGAGCAGCGATTGTTTCTTACCCATGTATGGCTTTGTCCCAGCCAATGCAGTCGCTCTTTCACCGTCCCTAATGATTGTTGCAATATTAAAATCTGTTAAATGGGCATGACCTTAAATAAAGACACATTTTAAGAAGGAATTAATGGCAGTGCAGTGGCAATGCAGAGTCAGAACACATTTGTTTCATAAGCTTCTGCCCTCGGACACAGTAGCACAGACACAGGCAGGTCAGGGTCAGATCCCATGGAATGGCCATAAGAGATCCCAAAGCTTTCCCAGGATTTGGGCTGGCCAGGTGATTAAAGGGTAGGGAGCTTTGGGTCTTGATTTTAAATCACAGTTGGAGCTAGCCAGTAACCCCCAGCAGCTTCAGCACTGGCCAAATTGCTCTGGCCAGAAGTTACAGGGATGAAAAAGGCAACAGGGAAACACTATAATAGAACCACAGAATGTTTGGATTGGAAGGGACTTAAAAATCATCTCGTTCCAAGCTCTTGCCATGAAGCTTCCACTAGACCAGGGTGTTCCAAGCCACTAAACTGCAATGACTCCAGATTCCCAGGGCTGAAGCAGGACTGCCACTCCGTGCTGACCACAGCACACTGGACAGGCCAGTTGAGTGATTCTCCCCACCATTATAAAGCACAGGGATGTTCAGCCAAACATGATCCAGTAAAAGGAGAGCAGCTTTTCCCACACTTTCTTCAGGTAAAAAGATGCCCAGTACTCAGGACTGTAAAGAATCTGTCCCTGGAACGAATGAGGGAGCAAACAAAGAGGAGCAGAGTGATCCTACCTTGTTCATCAAGGAGGATGTTGTCTGGTTTCACATCTCTGGGAAAAGAAGGAAGATTACAGCAGATGGAATCTCAGTCAGACCAGGGATGAGACTCAATGACAAAAATCCTGCAACTGTTTATCTATCAAAAATTAGGAACAAATAAAACAAAAATACTCTAACATGAGGCAAGCCCCTTTATGACAGACTAGAAATATGCTTTTCCTGGGCAACTTGGTGAAAAACTGGAAGCATTAGACTTGTTCAGGCCTCATTCCCACAGAAAATGAGTAACGCAATACTGGGGATATTTGTGTGAAGCCCTGGATGGCTCTGACACCTGCCCTGGAAGGTTCGGCCCCCCCAGTGAAACATCAGACTCCCTCCGAGTGGTAGGAGGCAGGACCAGCAGCCAGAGAGTGGCCAGGACCAGCACAGACAACATAACCCACCCCAAACCCAGCAGGGGCAGGTCCCACCAGGTGCCACCTGCCAGCAGGGCCGTGGAGTTACCTGTGGATGATGTGCTGACTCCGCAGGTAGTCGAGAGCCAGCGCCATCTCACAGATGTAGAGTTTGACTGTTTCCTCTGTGAACTGAACGTTCTGTTGCAGGTGATAGCGCAGGTCACCTCCCAGGAGCAGGTCCACCACCATGAACATGTCCTCCTCGTCCTGGAAGGAATACCTGCGGGACCAGCACCGGGAGACTGGCTGAGCCTCGTGGGGCTCACAAACCCAGCCAGGCTTCTCCCCTCTCCTAACCACATTGCTCCTGTGAGAACTGCAAATGGTCCCACTATGGGCACAGAATCTCAGAATCGTTTACATTGAAAAAGCCCTCTCAGCCCATCGAGCCCAACCCTTCCAAGCACTGCCAAGGCCACCACTGCCCCACATCCCCAGCTGCCACATCCATGTGGCTTCTAAATCCCTCCAAGGATGGGGACTCCAGCACTGCCCTGGGCAGCTGTGCCAGGCCTGGACAGCCCTTTTGGATAGAAAATTTTCCCCAATATCCAACCTGAGCCTCCCCTGGCCCAGCCTGAGGCCGTTCCCTCTCCTCCTGTCCCTGTTCCCTGGGAGCAGAGCCCGACCCCCCTGGCTGCCCCCTCCTGTCAGGGAGTTGTGCAGAGCCACAAGGTCCCCCCTGATCCCCCTTTGCTCCAGGCTGAGCCCCTTTCTCAGCTCCCTCAGCCGCTCCTGGGGCTCCAGCCCCTTCCCAGCTCCATTCCCTGCCCTGGACATGCTCCAGCCCCTCAAGGTCCTTGCAGTGATGGGCCCAAAACTGAATATGCAGCTTTGCTGCTTGCACCTTCACAATCAAGCAAGTCCAGCTCAAGATGCTGGCTTATTTTTTAAATCAATACCCACACTAAGTAATGCTTCCCTGGAAGAGGTGAGTATCCCAGGGAATGTCCCCCTGCTCACCCTGTCACTGTCCCTGAGCAGCAGTGCAGTGTCAGCCCACCAGCGCACAGTTCAGGCTCTGTCAGCCAGACACTTCAGAGAAACTTCACATGTTCAATTGCAAACAATCTCATAAACCTGCTTAAAATATCTCAGCCTATCCTGAAGATGAATTGGAAAACACAACTGCTAATTTAACCAGACAAACCAGAAAAAGAGATTTATATTTACTGTGGAGTAAACCGCCTCTCTAAATCTGCCGTGGGTCCCACGGGAGACTGACAGCAGTGGGGATACACCAAAACAACGCTCATTGTTATATTTGGTGACTGCAGTTCCAAGGAAAGAGTATGTGGGATTGTATAATACTTATGAATCACTCACTTCTGCTCCCATCTTAAATGTAGGTTTATTCTAAAACTATGAGCCAAAAGGGTTTGCTACGAGAGCAAGTTCTATCCAGAATTTCATTACTTGCTGGGAAAAACATTTGCAATTGCTAAAAAACTGAAAAATATAAATATTAACTCAATTGGCTATTCTGGAGCAATGGATAAACAAAACAAATGTGACACATCACCCACTTCCATCACTTTGGGTATAAAACCTTCTCAGTTTTCAGAAGTTCAACATGATTTGAGGAGTGTTTTTTAAAATTAGACCCTAAAATGTTGCTCAGTAATGAGGACATTTCTGCCAGTGCACACACAGTGGAGTAATTATTGAGCAATTTGAAATGTCACTATTTGTAGTGATCTGCTGCCAACAAAGTTATGAGAGCCCTTTGAATTATCAGGTGTGTGGCCCTGCGAGCACTGGAGGCACAGGGGAGGGAGCTGCTCACCAGAGATTCACCAGGAACACGTGCTCGATCTCCTGCAGGATCTCCAGCTCCCTGAACACATTGCGCACCTCGTCCCTTTCGATGCACTGCTGCTTGTTCATGTACTTCATGGCGTACATCTTCTCCGTGTCTCTCTTCTGNAGTTGAGTGATCCCAACCCCAATTAGAAGACCCCACAACTTGCCTGATCCCACATCTCCAAGAACCCCAACTTGACCAACCCCAAAGACCCTTTCCCGTCCCCCCCCCCCCCCCCCCCCCCCCAAATATCCCTGCTCCCTAGGCTGTGACTTGGCCCCTACGGACAGCAGCATCCCTGCTCCCAGCGCCGTGCCCGACTGGGGAGCGCCCGGGCTTTGCGCCAGCCCACCAGCTCCACCCGCAGCTGCCTCCAGGGCCTGATGGCGGGCTGCGGAGAGCTTTGCAAAGGGAGAGCTGTTCCAACAGTCGCTGGGAGCTGTGCGAGAGACCTTTGGGCTCGCTGTCTGTGGATGGAAACCGGCGGCAGGCGCCCGCGGGGCTCCCCTGCAGCCTCGCCTCCCGGCTGCTCCCAGCCGCTGCTGCCCAGCGCAGCACGAGGGGGTTCACCCGCCCCGCGCATGGCTGCGCTCCGGAAGGGGAAAACTACCCCTTTGCGTTAGCAGAAAGCGATTAAAGTGCAAATTTGCTACAACAACAACAAACACCTGGCCCTGAGGGACACTCCGACGCTGTCCCCGGAGCCCCGCTCTGCCGATGGGCACGGAGCCCGCTGGGCTGGCACGGCCCCCCCCGGCACGGCCCCGGGTGCCTCCCCCAGCTCCTCTAATGACACCGTAATTACCAAGGTGACTGTTTTTAAAAGAGCTAATTAGCTATCACGGTAACTATTTTTAAATGAACTAATGGCATGTCTACATCTGTTATAATTATGTCTGCCCTCCGTTAATTATCAGACATGCTGGTGATTAGGGTGAGCTGGATGCATTCCCTTTGGCAGTCCGGCCACTGCCGCGGTCGGGGCGCAGGGCGGCTCACCCGGGCTGGCTCCTGGCAGAGAGCGGGTTCCGCTCACACCATGTGGGAATAAGGAAAGGGAATTTCTGTGGATGGCAGGAAGCCGCAGACAGGTGGGAGCCGCGAACACTCCGCACCTCTACACGCTGCCGTTAATAACCACTTGCAAGCGCTAATGGTGCTCAGTATAATATCATCAAGGACACGCTGCCGCAAGGAGGTGACAAAATAATGGGTGGTTATCGTTAGCCTGATAAACCCCGCAATTAGCGATGCACAGGAATTACCGGGATTATTTTCCGCCGTCGTTACAATTACGGTGAGAGCTGAAAGTCAGGCGTTGCAATAACTCTCTGCACACCTCAGACCTCACGTTAAGGGCACTTCGTGGGCAGAGTGACCTGAGCTGTTTCCCCGGGTCTGGACCCCCCCGGTGCCCAGGGGCGAGCAGAGCCCATCAACTCCAGCTGCCAGGGACTGTTCCAGGTACAAAACATAAGGGAAAACCTCCTTCATGCAAACTTAATAATAATAATAAACGGCCTACCACAACGCACACCACCAGCAGGATCCAGCCCCTGCCTAGAGCAGGCTGAATTGGTTGTACATTCAATAAACCAGGCAAAAATAACTTTATATATTATAAATTCTTTAGCAGCAAAGCCCTAACAATTTTCCTTTAAAACATGGTCATTGCTGTAGAACTGCTCTGAAAACAAACCTCTGGGTAACAGCCATCAAGGCACCGAGCAACATTCTCTCCTGATGTCAGTTTATTCCACATTATTGCTGGAAGCTCATTAATTTCTAGGTGGTTTATTTTTTAGGTTGTGACTTGCTGTACCTTAATGAGTATTGCATGTTATTCTGATGTCATTTGTTTCTTGTTTCTCCACAGTGAAAATGGGAGCCCAGCATAATAAATGAGAAAATGATGAAAACTTCATGTACTCTGTAATTATAATAAAGAGTTTTCTGGAATGGAACAGCATCACCTCCACACACAGCAGCACCAGTTCCGGGCACTCTGGAAATGTTTGTTCTCTGATTTCTGGGAAAAAAAGTGGATGTCAGTGGAGAGGTCCTTCCTGCAGCTGAGCCCCGTGGAATGAGCGGGGGCTGCCCGAGGGCACAATGAGCCCCACAGCCGATGGACATCTGGGGCAGGGGTGCTCTGAGTGCTCCAGAGACGCTCTGTCGGCACCACAGCCATCACCAGGCACTGATCACATTACACGGCTCTTGGTCGGGATCTAACTCCACACCCGGACTGATGCTGGTGCTGCCTCGGCCGGGCTCAGCCACAGCTCTGTCACAGGCAGGGACCATTCCCAAGGTGCCCCTGCTTACAGAAATGCATCAATGTGTTTGTGTCCCCCCAAAACGTCAATGACACAAGACGTATCTTTTTCTTTTTGTGCTTCTCCGTTCATGTATCTGTTCCTGGGGAAGGAATAAATATCAATTTGGTCACAAGTCAAGAGTGCATTTTTAAAAATTAATTCGTTTTCAGGCAAGTCTACGATGCAGAGCAAGGCAAGAAGCAGAAATGACTCTGTCCTCATTCTGCACAATGCAGCCACACAAAGGGAATGTTTGGTGGTTAAATACAGCCATTAGGAAAAACGAGTGGAACGGAGCCAGCCCTGCAAGGGAGAAGGCGGGGAGCAGCTGGGAGTGGATTGCTCAAGACACGGCACACAAAAGCTTTCAGAGAGTCCCAGATACCCGAGCATTCCGCCGCTGCCAAAGGGGTTGTGTGCAGCTGCCCACAACGCAGGCAGGGCTGGAGCCTCCAGCCACGATTCCAGCCAGGAGAGGGGCAGGTAGCACCTCCCGGGCCCCTCTCACCCCGCGGGGCCGAGACAGTGACAACACCTGTACTGTCACCCGAGCTGGCAGCTCGTCTGAATCCGTACGCTTCCCAGCCTGGCACACCTCCTCAAGCGGGCCTTGCCTTTTCTCCTTTAGAAATCCAATAACTTTTTGCCCTGCTGATTCTGAAGGAATTCATCGGGCTGAAATCCCCGCTCAGATGAGAGGTCACCTAGTCATTTAATAGCATGTCCTGACTTAGCCTTGTTACACAGGGACAGCACAGTTTTCGTGGGCTCAAAGAGAAGCCAGTGGCTGCATTCTGGGCAGGATCCACGCAGCTGGTAAATAGTGGGGATGGCTCTACCGCGGCTGCACAAAGGCACTGTTCCCTTCTGCATATGCAGAGGTCATCCAAAGTGAAGGTACTCGTGACCCCCGAGGGACGTCACCGTCACGGCTGGTGCACAAACCCACAGCTGACTCAGGGATCTGTCTTTCGGGTCTCAACTGGGAGCAGTGGGTTTCCTTCTTGAATTTCTCCTTCTTTGGCTTCTGCCTTTGTAAGATGAGACTGATGCCCTGTAATCCTTGCATACACAGACACTCTGTTGACTTCCACTCAGAGCCACCAGGACATTTCAGCGCACAAGCCTGGATTTCACTTTTTGTGTTTTTAGAGCAGAGTCAAGGCTTAGAGTCAAGGCTTAGAGTCAACCAACACTACACACCTACATCAAACACCTTAATCCCACCCAGTTCTGAACCGAGGCCAGACACTGCTGTAGTTTGTAAAAATGCTTATTTGCAGTGGTTGCACCTTGCCCACATATATTGATTTCTCCTCCAGCTTCTGCTGGGTATTTATCCCTCCCTGTTTTCCCCAGTATCTACAGAACTGCCATTTTACCAGACAGGTTGAAATTTGAAATGCATAGCATTAACATAAAATTGCCCATGGCACCCAGAGGCATCAGTAGGCTTTGGGACTGCCTGGGGAAAGAAATCTCTGCTATGGGGGACACACGGCAGCAGCCTCAGGAAGGGTGTTGAGGAAACAGGAGATTTGCAGCCTCTGGAGCAGGAAGAACTAGGTTTTTCATTCTGAAGGACCAGAAGCAGTGAGAAGGCACTTACCATGATGTAGAAACAGCTCAAGCTTTTTTGACAACCGATTTCATTTTTGAAAACTAAATTTTACTTTGGAGACAGACTGCAAGGGCAAGGACAGGCTGGACAATTGTGTTCAACGTCCATCCAGGACGGTTTCCTGAGCTTGTTGAGCAAAGGGTAAAGCAGGTGAGAAGGGCTTTACTGCACCTATGCACTGCCGAAAGAATAACCTCAATACTGACTTTTAACAAGTTCATCTCCTTTAGCCAAGTTCTCCTTGAATGGCTCAGCTCTTACACCAAGACATCATTCACATTTCCCAGGCTTTTCATCCTTTAGAAAGTGGCTGGAGGGAAATTCCTGTCACCCAGGACCCCTCTGCTTTGCTCTTGTACCAAGAACTGCAGGCAGAATCTTGCCAATTATCTATATTAAAAAAAAAAAAAAAATTTAAACTCTCAGCTGCTATCAGGAAAGCTGCAAACAGAGATCACTCTGTTCTGGACATGGCCACAGCTGCACACGACACAGAACTACTTCCCTGGCATTTAAAAGTATCTTTGTATCCGTCCTGTATTATGATGGTGCTGTTGGCAATTAAAATACCACCCTTCCCTGGTAATTAGCATCTGTATAATATTGGTAATCAAAAAGTTCATAATAATTTGTTCTACAATTCTCACAAATATTAAGGATAAAATCAGCTAATCCAATTTCTTTTTAGGCACAGCTGAGAGAACAAAGCTTAAAGCTGCCTCGCAGGTGTATCTGCAGCGATATAATTAAAGCATTACGGATTTGTTAAGCACATGAACCATGGGAACAGCTGGATGAAGCTCTGCTGAAAGCATCTCCCACAGGTACCCCCCAGAGCAGCTCCCCTACGAGAGCAGGCCCAGAAGGGGCTGCAGCCCCTCAAGGGTGCTGCTGGTCCCCTGAAGAGACTCCCCCTCCACAGATGCTCACCCAGAGCTTGGTGCCACAAGCACGAGAGAGCTGCCAGCACCTGCAGGAGCCTGTGCAGCCCCTCTCCATCCCTTGAGGGCTGGTCCCGGGGAGGGAGCTCTGGGCAAGCCAGATCCTTTCAGACCTACCCTTAGTGGGCAATGGGTCCGGCAAAACTCAGAGAGACCTGTGGCACCAGGCAAAGTCCTGGGCCGGGGCTGCAGCTGCTCACAACCTGCCTGTGACAGTGACACTCACTCTGCTCAGTGAGGACACATAACTGTAACTCTGTCTGGTCCTGAATAAAAACATACTTTGAATCAGTCAAAACCCTGCACTGCTTGACTATGCAGCTTGTTTAAGCAGCATTTTGTCCTGGAACAGCTCTGAGAGCAGCGTCTCTGGCAGTGTTTCTCCCTGCCATTATCTCCAGCACACAAAGACCCATTTGCAGGACCAGGACATCTGCCTCCATTCCCACGGCCACCTTTCCTGTGTGCCAGTGACCCAGCCCGGGGGACACGAACATGTGACGGCTGCTGGCTGTGACAACAGCACTCCTCAGCCTTCCCATCCAGCTCACAGAAGCACGGACTCACAGATGGATTCGGGCTGGAAGGGACCCCAAAGCCCACCCAGTGCCCCCCCTGCCATGGCAGGGACACCTCCCACTGTCCCAGGCTGCTCCCAGCCCCAATGTCCAGCCTGGCTTTGGGCACTGCCAGGGATCCAGGGGCAGCCCCAGCTGCTCTGGGCACCCTGTGCCAGGGCCTGCCCCCCCTCCCAGGGAACAATTCCTCCCCAATACCCCATCTAAACTGCTAAAGTTGCAGGGGTAGCCAAATAAGTGCAACCTTCAGAAGCCATGCTCTAAGTATGAGGTTATCAACTCAACAAATCTGCCTTAAGTGCTGATTTTGTTTCTGTTTCCAAACACCTTGCCACATTTCCCTCCTTAAGATATTTTTCATGGAGCCTTGCAACTTTAGTTTTTCCCTGCTGAAAAGCTGTGCTTTTCCACAAGATTGATGGACTCATTTGTCAGAACACCATAAATCATTAAAATCTCTTTTGTGCAGCACTGCTGTTTGCTGCAGCCAAGTTGTAACAGCAGCTGATGAAACTTTTATTCACAGCAAGCCTGTTGGTGTTTCCAGGTCGTGTCAACACTTCCATAAAAAATCTCTTTCTTAGTTGCTTATGCTAGAGCCAAAAAAGTCTTCTGACCCAAAATAACACCTGCTGTTCTCAACAGCACCTCAGTGTGCTGTATAGCAGAGGATCATAAAATCCCAGACCGGTCTGGGTTGGAAGGGACCTTAAGGATCATCCAACTCCACCCCCTGACCTGGGCAGGGACACCTTCCACTGTCCCAGGGTGCTCCAGGACCCGTCCAACCTGGCCTTGGACACTGCCAGGGATCCAGCCACAGCTGCTCTGGGCAATCTCAACAGCTTCAGTCCTAAGAATGTGTTCCTGTGCTTCTCCCGTGCAGGTCCACAGACCTCCCTGAGGCTCAGCAGACCCCTGTGGATCTGTATCACCTCTGGGTGTGCCCAGCACTCCGTGTACTGGCAAAGGAAACCACTTGTGCAGGTGCAGCTGGAGTGGCTCAAAGCATGGGCAAAGCGAAGCTTGTCTACATTTTTTTTGGGTTTTTTTTCCAGAACGAGCCTTATTCTGTCTTGCTCACACAAATGGGACAACCAGCACACTGAAACCATGTCGGGAAAAGCTCTCCTCATTGGTACTCTGCCAGCAGGGAGCCGGGGCCTTCCACCTGGCGTCTAACAAGGAACATTTCCTAATTTCCCTGCAAGAAATCATGGAAGGGGGGTGCAGAATGTTATCTACAAGGTCTGAATCCTGTGATTTAATGCAATTTAAGGTGGTTCAGAGTAAGCATTTCCCTTTAATGTCACGCTGAGAAAATAAGGTCCCATCAGACATTAAGCAGACATTTCTGTAATTGAGTTTGGATATGGGGGATTATTTGACTTGCAGCTCCAAAACACGTGTAGACTTCTTTTCCCCAGGAGAGACACTAATCCAAATAAACAAGGAGAAACTGAAGAAGTGACAGCAGAGAAACCTAAAGAACAAAAAGGAAAGAGGAGCGTTTTTCTTTGCTTTGACTTGTCCTGGTTCTCCACCTCTCCCCCTGCACGCCGGCTGTGCGGCCTCATCACCAGCCAGACACCCCAAACCTGGTGTCTTCACTCAGTGTTAAAACAAAAATGTAGGCATTTGGGATCATCCTTTGGCCACAGCCTTGAGCTCATCTCCGGTGTGGCACGGCGTGGATTTGCTGACCTCGAGGCCATGGAGCAGCCCCCCTGGGGAGGCTCCGAAGGGGGCAGGGGCTGTGCCTCCACCGTGAGGACGGCTCTGCCGAGAGCAGGGAGGAAGACAGCCCAGGAGATGTGATCTGGAGCTGTCACACTTCCTACGGAAAGGCTGTTAGGCATCTACATTTTTGTCTGGCTTTAATCACATGCTCAGAGATCTCTGCTGGGCTTTTCTTTTTCAATAATTAAAGTAGAATGATGAAAACTCAGACCAACCTGCAGAGATCCCTGAAGACACTGTGACCCATCTTTCTGCCTTTTGGATGGATCCAAACCTGGATCCAGCATTTCCTCCAGCTCAGCAGCACTCCACAGATTTACATGAGGACCTGGACCCCTGTGCACAGCCACAGCTAACGAGTGTTTTCTGAATAAATTGTGCAGTGTTTTCCTGTGGGTGACACACATTTTGAGTTATGTCTAGTATTTGGAGCCGTCTCTCCTTACGGCCAAGACTACATTCTCTGATAGGCTGGTTAAAGAGGCAAAATTCTTTTTGTTAGCTGTACATTTGACAGATATTGGGAACAGAAAGAAATCTAATTACTTCCAATGAAGACTGGAGGGCCTTATTTAATCTCTGACCGTAAATTGATGTTGAAGTTCCCTGACCCCAAGGCAAGAACACTCGCTGTGCTATTTTGAAAAGCCTCATCACTCATCGTGATCCGGCCCTGACGGGCACTGGCATTGAGACCCAAGTGGCCCCAATGTCCTCGTTTGTGCTGCTGCCACAGCACGCCCCCAGGCACCAAAGCTTCCCTTCTGTGCTGAAGGAAATAAACACAGGTCTTTCTTTCCAGCCAAGAAAAGGGGAGACTCGTGTTTCACAGTGCAAAACCCTCAGGAGGAATCAATGCCACTTGCAGCCAAATGCTTAATTTTCCCTTGGCAGAAGCTTGCTCCATTGAGCTGGTGTTTACCACCAGGCTGCACAAAGGGATCAGCCTTGGAAGAGCAGCTGCAGAGGCTGTGGAGATGGAGATCCCTTCCAGAGTGGGGGCACAGGAGCTGTGATGTGCCTAGACACAGACAACCCCCTGCTGCTCCTGGCTGGTCTCCTTCCTCCGTCACCGCAGCCGCCCCACCGGCCACGCCCGAGCAGTCACCGTCAGACAAGGGCAGCCTGTCCCCAAGGAGCCTTCACAAGCTTCACAAGCCTTTCTATCAAACATACCAAACAGCACTTAATTATATCAAGGTACCAAGATAAAGAAATACTCTTTATATTTCTCCATGTTTCCAGGGATGGGACTCCTCTGCCCAGGAACACCCTGCAAATCTTAGAATCGCAGAATCATAGAATGCCTTGGGTTGGGAGAGACCCTAAAGCTCATCCCATCCCACCCCTGCATGGCAGGGACACCTTCCACTATCTCAGGCTGCTCCCAGCCCCATCCAGCCTGGCCTTGGGCACTGCCAGGGATCCAGGGGCAGCCACAGCTGCTCTGGGCAACAATCTCAATCTCTGTGACAAGCCCAAAGATAGTAGCAGGGGCTAAAATCGAGTTTCGGAGCGGAGCAGAGCTGATGTGAGAGCCCGAGCATGCAGCAGCCGCCCAGACCTCTGCAAGGGGCACACGGGGCACAGTCCCACCACTGGGCAAGAGGTGGCCAAAGCTCCTGCATCCTGGCAAACAGCATTTGTCCAGCTGGCGGCCGGGGAGAATGGGTTGGTGTTAGGTACTCTTCAGTGTGGTTTGGTTTAACTGCACCACTTGCTGCACATGAACAGATAAGTATTTCATACTGCAGTGCCCTTTATTGAGAGGAATTTTTAGCACTTAATTTTAAAAAGAATTTTTAGATCAAAAGTAATAATATGGCACAACAATTTTACTGCAATTCCGTGAGAGAACGACATGAACAGAAGGAATCTCGATGGATTTTGGACATAAATAGTAAGTAAACGGGAGGTGAGGGTGGAAAGCAGAGACACAAAAGGCTTCTGTTCAATCAATATGGTTTCTTTCCATGCTTTTCTTTCTTTTAAAAAAATCTCGTGGACTCACAGTCCAGAGTGTTTTCTGAAGGGAGGTAGAGTCCCTGATCATACAGATAAAATATAGTCTACCCCAAATGTGATGGGTCAGTAAGAATAAAAAAGTATTAATAAAAAATAAGACAAGCCAATTTGCAATTGTCAAAGTGATCCTGTAGTTACAGTTTTATTTCAGAGAACAAAATGGCCAGCTGGTATGAAAATGGAAAGCACTAAATTTAGAATTCATCAACATTTTCACTCCTGATATTTTAATTTTATGGAACTATTGAAACAGATGTGATTTTGCTATGCACATTACAAAAATAACAACGTTCAGGCCTTTTCAGCAGGTGATCCTTGCTGGGTTGCACCTGAGGGCCTCTCACCCCTCACCCCGGCCTTGGCAACAGCATCACTGATGGAAAGAGTTGGGAGGAAGGAACCCAAACCCACCAAAAATCACACCCTAATGCCTATGCTGCTCGCAAACGTGTTCTGTATTTCCTGGCCATTTTCTCAGGAGCCCTTTGCAGTGACAGCCTGAGCAGCCTGACCTTTCCCTCGGCCCATCCTCCGCTGCCCTGTTTCCCCAGTGCTGGTGTTGAGCACAGAGATACATCAACAGAGACAAAAAGAGCAGGTGCCATGAGAATTACCCATTCCTGTCTCTTCCCCCCAGATCAATCCAGCGGTCTTGGGCAGAGAAGGTGGCACAGCTCCCCAGGGCACAGCTCCTTGGGGAGGTCTCTGGCTCTGGAGAGCAGGGGTCTCCAGGCCGTGGGGCAGCGCGTGCCGGGCCCCGCTCCCCAACGCGGCCCTGCAGGACCGAGCCCACGCTCGGGGTGTGGCATGGGCTCCGTGCAAGGGACCTCCTCAGCTGGATGAGACACCCAACCCTCCACACAACCTTTCTGATCCACCTCTAAAGGTCTATCCCACAGCAGTTTTTCCCACAGCCTCTTCCTGCCCATCTCTACAGTCCACCAACATTGTTCATCTGGGAAATAAGGCAAATCACCGCCTTAGAAGACAGGAAAAGAGGCCATTTCAAAGGAGAAGCGCTGGCAGGAGAACTGGGAGGAATAAAAGCACCTGGTGTGCTCATCACTGGGAAGGACACCTCCTAGCAAGCCTGGCCCACACAAAGGCCCTGTCCCACGGCAGTCTCGGCACTGCCACTCACTCCAGGTGCCCAACACAGGCTGCAGGTCCCTCTGACTGCGGCAAAATTGTGTCAAATCCCTCGTTTCTATTGTTAGCTGTGCACCAGTTGCATCAGTTTCTGCTTCTATTTTTCACGTTCCATCTTTAATTCATTGCTGAGACACAGAAAATCCCAATGGCCTTGTAGTGGCTTGTGGGCAGCTCCTGCCTTCACCACAGAAAAGCCAGAGCAGAACTGTATCCAGCCTTATGGAGCTGTGTCCATACAGCTCCCATGAGATTCAGATCAGTTTCTCAGCAGCGCACAGACACTTCAATAGTAATTCATGAACTTTAGACCCACAAGAAGAAATCCATCCTGTGAAGAAGAGGAGAAATTCTCCTTCAACAGACACCACTGGCTGGCGGTGCTGCCCAGAGTAACAACAGGGTACACCCATAATGCTCTGGACAAACCCAGGCAGTATTTTCCTTAATAAACTCTACTTGCTCTATCATGCTGATGTATTCATAATTTCATAGGAACCGAGGACATTGCTCCTTATCATTTATGACATTAAGTGGTTTGTAATTGGATTGTCCAACCATGAGCATTAACAAAACATCCCAAACTCACAAGCAGCAGCTTCCAAGGACCTGTAGATGACCTCGATGTCCAACACAGCTTCAATTTTATTGTTGCCAAAAGCTGCATCTGATGCTGGAACCTTCCATCTCTCAGTTCCATTTACGAGCTGGTGGGGGTGTGTGCTATGATGGCTTGTCAGAACAAAAACAAGATCCAAATGCTGGTCACATTTCAGCCTCTGAGAAATTTATAATTATCATTAGTGACAAAGGATGGATTTTTTACTTTAAAAGTGAGAGTTTTTAATGTTGGCCATGTGAGAGCTGCAGTCTGGTGTGGCCGCGTGGGCCGTGCTGAGGGCAGGAGGAGCCTCTGCCAGCGGCGCGCAGCAGAACGGGAGGTTCTCCTGAGGCCGGTGCTAACAGAACAATCATCAGATTTCCAATTATTAATCTGATCAATGCCAAAACATTCTGCTCTTTGTGCTTACAGATGGATGTTTATAGAATTCAGTGATGCATTTAGGCTATGTCTCACAGAATCACAGAATCCTTTCAGCAGGAAAAGACCTCCAAGATCAAGGTCCAATCTTCGACCAAACACCACCCTGCCAACCAGAGCAGAGCACTGAGTGCCACGTCCTGTCATTCCTTGAACACCACCAGGCACGGATGGGGACTCCACCACCTCCCTGGGTAGCCTATTCCAATGTTTCTTCAAAGCCAGGTCACCCTGACCCAGGTCCATCCTCTCCTACTCCCACTGCAACTCCTCTTCTTCCTGCTGCTGTAAGGCTTGCAGCTCTCCATCCCCTTACCCACCGCAAGGCTGGCCCTTCTGACAAAGGGCCAGGGTTGGATTCAGGCACATCTGTCACTCAACAGGCAGCATATGCTGATCCATAAAAAGGTTTCCTTAATCAAAGACCTCAAAATGAGATCTCTGTTGGGTTCAGGAGGGCAGGGGGAGTGGAGAGGGTGTGGGTGGATTTTATTGGAGAATCTAATGCTGAAAAAACTCTCATCTAAGAGCCAGAAGAACCTGAGCAACCAGCTGCCATCGAGCCTCGATGCACACACAGGAACTGAGGTGAGAAAACACTCCTGCTGACACAAGCCACAGCGAGCTCTCCCTGCACCAGTGGCAGGAGCTGCCCTGTGGTCCTGCTCTGACGCCGTTTCTGCTTCCAGCCTGAGCGGAGCCGCTGCCGGATGCTGAGGGTGCAGCCTGTCCAGCCAGCCACCGCAGGGCAGCGATCACCTCTGCCACAGGCCAAGCCAGCCACCGTGGGGACACCAGCCACCTCTTCCCCACCTGCCCTGAGCCATGGCCATGCTCCAGCACCCGCTGCTGGCAGTGGCAGCCCCCCGTGGAGCCCTGCAGGGGTGGCCCAGGGCCATCGGTGCGTGTTTGGGTGGAAGACGATGCTTCTGCCCTCTGCTCTCTTACACCTCTTTCCTGTCCACAGGTCCCTGGCTGTGGGGGTCTATCCCACCTCCCATCCCACCTACACTCCCACACCAGCATGACTCGCCCACAGGGAATGATGGGGGCTCGAATAAACCCCAGGCACTTTCTAATGCAAATGTTAATAAGGCACCGGGTGTGTAACAATAACAAAAGTGGGCAGCTCGTTTGATAAATCACCGTCTTTTGAAGTCTGATCTTTCAGAAACCGCAAACAGGGCCCCAGTGGGGAAATGCAGGATAATCCCCAGCTCCTTCCAGCTGAGCTCACTGCTCACTCAGTCACTCCAGACCATTCAGTGGCACTTCCCACTCTAATTTTCCTGCTGCTGCCCCTACAGCCTGAGATCTGGACAGTGAGGCAGTGCTGGACCCCACCACCACTGCATCTTTTGTGCTCTGCCACTCTCCTGTGGCTTTTACCGATGACATGCTCACAGCTTAGCAACATCCACGAAAGAAGATAAATCACTTGGTACTACCTGGGACCTAGCACCGCATCAGAGGGAGGATCCCCGTGTGTGTGCTCTGTGCTTTCTCACACGCCTGCTCCCTGTCCCCAGCCAAGGGAGCTGCTCCTGTGCTGGATGCAATGGTGGAGCATGTTGTGGAATCAGAGAATCACAGAACCATGGAGTATCCAGGGTTGGAAAGGACCAACTCCTGTCCCTGCCCACACACCCCAACAACCCCACCCTGGGCATCCCTGGCAGCGCTGCCCAAACACTCCTGGAGCTCTGGCAGCCTCGGGGCCGTGCCCATTCCCTGGGGAGCCTGGGCACTGCCCAGCACCCTCTGGGGAAGAACCTCTTCCTAATGTTCATGTCCTTCACATCACTCCTGCTGCAGCTGCCCATCTCCGTGGGCAGCCTCGGGGCCAGGCGGGATGGGGCCTGACCAGCACTGTCAGCCCTACACCAGAGGCTCTCCAGCACCCCACAGACACCCCTCACCTGGCTGTGCCCTCTCCATAACCAGGCTGCCCTTTGACAAGGCCGAGGCACCCTTTTCTCCGGAGCCTGCCAGTGACACGGCGCGCAATCGAGTGACAAGAGCAGCGACCAGCAGGGACGTGCGCCCCAAGTCCCTGCCTGTGGCTCTGGCAAACCCTCAGCCTCGTGTGAGATCCAGGACAATAAAGGAAAAATCAAGGGCAAAAAATATCTGTGGCAGATAAATATCAAGGGATTAAGTTTCAGCCTTTCTTTAGGGGGAAAAATCCAACATTTATAAAGCTGGAAAAAAAGAAAATGGATCAAGCTAGTGTTGATGTCAAAGAGGGATTCAGTTGAGAATAGACTTGAAGGGAATTTTATTTATGGTGCAGCTATTGGGTGGGCATTTGTGACCTTTAGAAAATGGATTAAAGCCTTTCTATACCCAGCTCCAGGCTGTGTGAATTATTAAAGCAACAAAATCATGAAGTTGAAGTACTTGTGCAAAGCAACCCACACACAGCCAGCCTTCCCAGGGAGGGTCAGTGCGGAGCCGGGCACAGGGACCAGGACCCCCAGCCCCCTCTAGAGCAGACTGAAAGCCAGGCCCCCACAGGCCTCCAGCCCCCACCCCAGGTATACTGGTTCCCTCTGGAAGATTCCATTTCCTGCTGCTGCTCATTCCAGCCCCAACTCTGGTTTAATCCCCTATTTCCAATGGCACACAAAGACACAAATCCATGCCGAAAAACTTCAGATGAGCTCTTATTTCTTCACAGCAGTGAAGCGTAAATAATGAATTCCCACATCCCCATCCAGCTCTTTATCCCTTGGAAAAGGCGGCTGGGGCTGGGACTGCAGAATCAAGAGGGAAGCCCAGGTCGGAGGAGGAGCACAGGAGCAAACACCCCCAGCTGCCTCACAGATCAAATGGACAGGGACTGGAGCCAGAAGAGGCCAGCTTTTAACAGGGAGAGGTCCGGACCCTGCAATGCCACCGACGCCTTCGGAGATTTCTGGGTCTCATCCTGTCTCTCGTGAAGCACAATGAACCTCAGAGCATATTTCCCACTAAAACAGGGCCACAAACTGCACCCCATTCTAGAAACCCTCTCCTGGCTGCTGCTCCTTGGGAAATGGGACCAGAGCAGCCAAAACCTGAGCAACCGCTGCTGCTGCTGCTTGAAAGGAGCCTGCACTACAGGAGGAACACTATGCTGATATTAAATCACTGAAAATCAAATAATACCACCTCTACTATGTGTGGAAAATATTACACGCTTGCTAATTGGAGTAAACATGGAATTGAACCTGACCTTCATTAGTTAATTGTACCTTAAAGCTGATTAAACCCATCTCTAGAAAACAGGAATTGGCCATTTATTGCAGATACGCCAGAGCCACAGCTCAGGGGCTCTAAGGCTCTTCAGAAGGGATTTCTGAGCTCCTTTTTCCTTCCTTTCCTACAGTTCCCACACCAAGGACCTCACCATGTGTCCTGAGAGGGACCGTGGAAGGAAATGCTGGGCCCAGGTGCTGCTCCTGCATCCTGTCACCAGGAGATCACACGGTGTGACAGCTCCCACAGGTCGCTCAGGCACACTGAGGGTCTACTCGGACACTGCCTCCTAAATATCTTCCTGAACGCGGGCAGAGAGTGGTTAAACTGAGCAAAGCAACTAAGTCACTGCTCAGTTTCAAATAACACTTGCCAGGTAGGGAGTTTCATGTTTTCTGTAACTAAATGCGAGTTGTAAATGACTTGGTAAATGCAAAAGGCTTTTCTCAGTCTCAGAGGAAATTCAGCATACTGACATAATTATCCAGAAAGATGACAGACGAATTATTTCAGCATTTTGTTGAAAGTGTATGGACAGTTCTGATGTGTGATAGACTTAACCTTTCTGCAACACAAAGAGCAGAGCCCAGCACCCTGGGGAGCAGCCACGGGGAGCAGCCGCGGGGAGCAGCCACAAGGAGCAGCTCTCTTCAAAGCCAAGAGGGTCCTGCTCTGGGAGAAGAATGGTTTTTTCTCCATTTCATGTTCTGAGCAGAATTAATTTTCCAGGTGCTGCTGTTTAAAAGAATAAAACATCCTTCTCTGGAAAGTTTATATTTGAAGTACAAATCTTCTATCAGCTTGAAACAAAAATGTGAGCTGCTCTTTTTCACTAAGGTTTTGAGTTAGTGTTTGGTCTTTGATTGTGAGCTGAAGACACAAGACCCTGAGTGTTCCTGTTCTCACCAGGAGTGTCTGGGGAGACCTTCTTCTGCTGTTTGCCTTATCCTCACAGCGCAAGGACTGAGCTGGTATTTAATCATTCACCACCGTTCAACAGAAGCCCAGAAATCTGACAGAGCTCTGCTGCAAGCTTTCGCCTCTCCTTGCTCAAGGGATGTGGCTGCAAAGAGGGGTGAGTGTTTCAAACCACCCCCTCAGTGACTTGCACACTGCAGGCAATCCATTTTCATTAGCCCTCGAAGTCCCAGGCGGATTTACATCGAAGCCCAGCAGGAATTCACGTGGGTGGGTTGTACCAGAGCAGGGTGGTCGATCTCCTGGTGCTCCTCAGGGAACTGAGGCTGTAATGGAACTTCTTCACCAGAAAGAAGCACTAATGGCAGCACTGTGACTGACAGCGTCCCCTCTCTCAGAACAGCTGGACTCTCCCCACACAGTCTACGGCTCATTTTGTGCTGCTACTGTTACTCAGCGCTGACGCTGATAAATACATCTAAAGCATCCAAAAGAGATTTTCAGTAATTGGTAAAAATTTGGGTTCTTCTGGCCAAACGGGTCTCAGATATCCTGGGAGATTTCTGCTTTTGCAAAGTTTCCATCTTCCAGCCGTTCAAGTACAGCAGGTCAGGCAGCTCCTGAGGCTGTGGCCCAGCAGAACACTACTGCATCAGGCTGTACCACACAGAGGGAGAAGGCAGAGGATAGTGTGGGTCATCTCCAGAGCCAGATCTGGATCTTCTCACCCGCATGGCACCAGCTTTTGATCAAAGTATGATGAGAGAAACCGGCCAAGATGACCCGACCGGAGGGAAACGTGAGCAGCTGCAGCTTAGCCCAACCACTTGGCTTGGCCTGTTTCTCCTACCAGTGTGTGGGGACACTTGTGCCACCCTCTGAGCTGGGCTGGTGCCACCCTCTGAGCTGGGCTGGGCCATTCCACAGGTTTGACATGGCACGTTTCGCACGCTTCCCGAGGCCGTGTCCCCACCCGGGGCCCCGGTCCTGGCACACGGCCCACAGCACACGAGAGCCGCCCGAGCAGGCGACACACCCAATCCAGCAGTGCCCAGGGACCATCACCGGGGCTGCTGCTCCCGCAGCGCCTGCCCACCGCACACGGGCTGCTGCTGCGCAGGGGGCACAGCCGCTGCTGGGCACAGCAAAACACCGGCGACAAAAGGACTGCAGAACCCCCAGCGCTGCCCCCGAGCGCCGTGCTGGCACTGCCAGCTCGGGGCAAATGCCAAGAGTCACCTGCACAGGGATGGAGTGAGAGCCAGCGAAAAAGGAATGGAAAAGGACTAACACCAGGAAACCAACCAGTAACCGATTCCCAGAGATACACAGCTTTTTGATCATCACCTCCCACATCCTCCCCCATGCTTGGCAAGAAAAATCAGTCAAAAATAAACAACAAAACCTCCTCAGCACAACTGATTTCTGATTGGGAAAACAGCCCAGGACTTAGCAGAACCCTCTTGACCAGTGTGCCAGCTCAGTCAATCACCAAAGGGCAACTTCCAGCACCTTCCTGACTCACTGCCCCCCATCACAACCCAGACGTCCCCACAGGAAACTGAAAACATAAAGAACGTTTGCTGTAAAATGGTCACAATTGTGCAGGTAATTTAAAATACATCTGTTGCACCAAGATGCCAAGAATTAAAGCAATGCCAAATGGCAACAAGGTATTTTCCTGAACATTTTTTCTGCGTTGACTGAGCAGCCATCGTAAAAAAAAATACAAGAATAGCCAATTTCGGCCCCGTTACCGTTCCAATAACCCACAAGTACATAACAGCAGACACCTGATAAACCATGCAAGACCGAGTGCTCAAGCCTACCTTGCCAAAGCTTCCCTTCCCAATCGCCCGGAGAATCTGGAAGTGGTCAAAGTTCACTACAAGGTAAAGAAAAAAGAATTTACATTTGTAAATGCTTTACTACAAATAAGCTTGTTTTAAAAGAGGACAAGGAGACAACTAGAGAGAGTTGGCCAAGCTTTTATTAAAAGTTTGCCTCTGGGGAAGCTGCAGGACAGCAGCTGCTTTCCTTTCAAGTCCTTTTTCACCTGCTTGAGGGAACTGGCAGAGGGTTGAATGAGGTTACTGAACTAGTGGTGTAGCACAAGTTAAAATACAGCTTTGACCTGTGCAGACCCAGGGGGAGCCTCACAGAGCTCAGAGGCAAACTGCAAGTGTGGCAAAGTGGGGAGTGCGGTGAGACCCTGCCCCACACGCTGCCCCTGCCCCCT
>VXBT01001190.1:0-35787 GCA_013400235.1 Oriolus oriolus | reverse complement strand
TGTGAAAGAAAAGGTGTGGCAAAGTAATAATTTTATATCAGATTTTAAAGGCTCCTGTTTATTTGAATTTAGGTTGTTTTTAGAAAAATGCATGGATTGTCTCATTGTCATCATTTGACTGTAATTTGCAATTTTTTAAATTGCAAAAAGGATTCACCCTCCTGATATATTACTATAATATCTTTCTCTGGGGGTTAAATGTCTTCTATTTCCAAGCCCTTTTTTCGTTTTGTGTGCGTATTTATAGTAAAATATTGAGGAGTAGTACATTCTCCATGATTAACAGGCTAGCAATGCATATAAACTTGTGATATGGGAAAAAATTGCTTTAGGCCAAAGTAGCTGACCTAGAAACAAAATGTTGTTTCAAATACCTATTACCTACTGTCAGAATGTATTCTACACCTAGATGGAAATCAGTGGCATTTGTGTCCTTGTGACAACCCTTGCCCATGGATTATACACACTGCATAGCCCCTATATTAAAGGTTTTACTGCTTTCTAAAACTTACACCAAATTCTTAGCCTTTGTCCTCTGAGTTGTTTTGGATTCAGGATTTAGGAACATTCTTCATCTTTAATTCTTTTTCTCATTAAAATTCTGACCTTACATGGTTCTGAATTGTAAGCAAAAGTCACTGAATCTAGAGTCAAAACCAAATAATGAAGAAAATATTTCCAAAGGCTTAATTTTGAAATGTAGCATGGAGAAGTTTGCTGATTTTCATTTTCTATCCGTTTTTGACCAAAGTGTAGGCAGAAGTCAAATGTTCTGTAGAAGGCATAGAAGCAGCTATGCCCACTGCCAGACTTTCTTCATGGATAGTATTTATTTAAACAGATAAATAAATAATGCCTCTAAATCACCATTCTCACTGGGGAAAACGCTGAGGAGACTCTGGGCTATGTTTAGGTTCATGTCTACAAACAGCTAGAGACAGCACCAGGCTAAATGTCTTGCCTCAGGTCAGATGTGGTTTATTAATCCAACCTGAGTGGAACCCAAGTACTTGACTTGCAGTAGCTTTTCTGAATGCACTGCTTTATTTTTAAAAATGAATAACATAATCTGTTAAAAAACACCAAAAACCCCTCATGAAATATTTATCACGAACCAGCTTCAGATGTGGTACTTCAGATAAAGCACAGGCTGATTTTGCTATAATATTTGCTGAAAGCCTTCTTGATAGGAGAGCTATCATCTGTCAGTCTGAGGGAAATCGTGGGATCTCATCAGAGCTGTATAGGAAGTGTTGGCTTCCTCTTACGGGTTCTGCATTTGTCCTTTGTTATCAGCTGTGCAGAAAATGAGGTTTCTGGATTTTCCCATTTTTAGGATGTCTGGAGAAATCACATGTTGTATTTATTGATCTTGGTCTAGAGATAAACTCATATCCAAGATGATGTAATAGGTCATAAATTTTTATTTACAAAGCTGGTAAAACAAAATTCGAAGAGGAAGAGATTTTTCCACATTTTTATCATCTACCTCCCCTACCCTAAAAAATATGGAGCAGATTCCTTTGTTCTGCATAAAATGTCTGTGTTTCTGTAAAGTGCCAGGCTCTGTTGATTACAGTAATAGTAGAAAATGAAACTTCCAAGTAAAAAAGACCTGGAAATTCTTGTAACACCGAACTATATTACTTTAAAGTAAAATGGTGTAGAGTGAAACCTCAAGACTTGAAGCATTGTAAATGTATCTGTTCTTTTTCAGTGATTGAATTCTATCTAGTGCAGTGAAATTCTCAAAACTGAAAGGAAGAGTTATCAAGGAGTCTCAGCCATTTCTACATTCATGGATTGAATGAAAGTATGTAAGTTGTATAGCTTCCTTTAGTAGTGCTTCTTAGTCCACTAAATTTGATATTTTAATCGTGTTCATGTTCTGTATTTATACAATTCATTGTTATAGTAGTGATCTGGACACTCCCCAAGAGTTTTGTGGGTAAGTCACAGTGTTGTGAGCATTATTTTTTTTGAAATGCATGTCTCAAGAGGATTGGGGAAGATTATAAAATATTAATCATGAAATAAAATCTCACTTTTGTAATTAACTGATTAACAGTACCTAACATTGTTTTAACAGAAAGTTACCTTAGAAAATTAATTTTTTTAAGTAACATTCCGCCATACCAACAATTCTTCGAAGTGCTGGCCATATTATCTTGTTCTGAGTTGGAACCTAGTCACTGTTTTGAATCACCATGAAGTCCTTTCCAAGAGGCTGTAGAATCACAGAAATCTTTCTAGGCCTTTGATCTTGAAATTTTAAAAAAGAACTAAAATAAGAAACAGTTGCATAATCTTCCCAGCTGTACCAAACCCAGCAAAAACAAAAACAAAACAAGCAAACTTGCTTGGAATATTGTTCAATGAGCCAAGTGGATACTGGCAAGTGGATACTTCACCAAGTGGGTGAAGGGAATGTAGAGTTAAACACCTGTTGTAGGATATTTGTGGTACTGCTTGTAAAATGCCATTAGGTACCATCTTCACTCTGAACTTCTATGTGAGGAGGCAAAGAAGTGTTAAAACCATACACTGAAATAAGAGGCATCCAAGCTTCTTGTTCATTTATCAGAATTATGTATTGAGTCAAAAGATTTTGCCTCTAAGGTGAAAATCATAAGTATGCAAGGAGCAAGGAGTCAGATTTTAATAAAAGGCAAAATAAAGTTCACAGTGTAACTGTGATGCAGTTTAGTATACTTGGACTTGATAGCTACAAAGATAATTTAAAGACAGATAAAGAGAAAATACAGATAATAAAGTGGGTGCCAGATCTTCAGACCTGACAAAATATTAGACATTTATTTGGAATAGAATGGTCGTGTTACAGTACATACAGTAAACTAACATGTTCAGCTTCATAGAGGCCATTGTTGCAGAGAGGAATTAGGTGAGAAGTGCTGGTCAAGTTGCAGATGTACACTGAAATGCAAACTAAGTATTTACATCCCTTATGAGAAATGTTATACATTTTTTTATCTCTAACTTTTAAGTAACTTTATGTAATTAGAAAATAATTATAACTGTATTTTCTGCTGAAGCTTGTCGTAGGATATGAAAATTAAAGAGAAGGAAGGCAAACTTGGAGGAGGCATCTTGTAAAAATTGCATCTTGCTGGAGTTGGGAAGCTGTTAAGCTCATACTTTTACGCTGATGTAAGTTCATCCTTAGAAAGGTAAATCCATTTTTAAATTGGATAACTTGTTAGTACATTAAACCAATTCACACTTCTAGGGATTGCATAATTACAACTCGTTGTGTATGACACATTGCACTGGAATAATTTTAACAAAAGGTCAAAGCCAGTTAAAAACAGAGTTTCAACTCATTTTTTGAACTAGACTGGTTACTTAGAATTCAATGAAGTACCCAACCCTGGAACAAAGAAAGAGGATGAAATATTTTAAAACTCTACCCAATAATAGGTTGTGACACATGCAATTTATGAATCTCATGACTTGTTCTTTATTGATCAGAAGCTGATCATAGCATTTGAATTAATAAAAGTACAGTTAAAGCCATTCACAAATGATGCTTGGACATAAGTGCAAGTGAGCTTTATTGATTTCTAGTGTCAGCTGGGCTTCAGAGTGATATACCATATGTTGAGCATATGAAAATAGCAGGAACAACAACAAAAAAATCTCTCCTACTCTATCAGCTAATAAAGTTTTAAATGTTTGTAAAGAATTGAGTGGGCTCAGTGCAGCACATCCATGTGTATTTCATAATATCCCATCAGTTAAATGAACCGCACAAATAATCAGTTAAAATCTATTAAGTACATTTTTGCCGCAGAATTTATTTAAAACACACTTTTACTATTTTATCAATATTTTTCTGGGTACTGAGTTAAGTATGTTTTCCATAGAAAAAGTAATGAAAGTTAATTTTCTATCTATGCCTCTTCGATGTAACATACCTGCCATGGACACATAACATTACAGTGGGAAAATAATCATAACCAGATTTGGTATGCCTTCATCTTTCAAAATTATTTTCAGAGCATTTTATGTGGCTCTTAAAAGTCTTCTGAATCGTATCATGTCAGTTTCTGGTCATAGGCCAAAGAACCTTCGGTTTCTTACACTACAAGGTAGTATGGCAAAAACGTACCTCTGAGAAAACAAAGAAATAATGCATTGTAGACGTGTGGAAAGGAAGACTTCATGTTGTTACAGGGACCTTTAGTCATTAGGAGAGTGTTATAGGAATAAGAAAAAAATTGCTTATTTAAGACCTAATCCTTTGAAACTGAGTGAATATGGACCTTGGTTCATTTTTTACAGCTTTATGGGTAGCTGTCTCCTATAGCACTTGTTATGTTAACTCAAACCCCACTGCCAACAGGCAAAATGGCGCTTACCTTTCGGCTCAGATGTGGAAGCTTCCAGTATTCAGACCTTTTGCCTACTATGTTCATGTGCACATTGATCAGAATTACTGCACTGGTCAATTCAGTATAAGCTTTGAGAACTTGTAAATAGGTTTTTTTAATGATTGAGAGTTTTCTGAATCACAAAGCTGTTTAATCTTAATAGAGGTGATACAACATAATATAAGGAAGAAGGTAACCTAAAAAATACATTTCCTAAAACTTACCTCTTCCTTTCTAGCTGTTTCTTTAAAAACTCTTACACTGGAACTTATCCTTGTGCATGCCTGTGTACATTCAGACTGCTACTTCTTTTTCAGAGAATAACTTTTGAATATTTGAGATGACCTGTCTTTGTTCGTTCCTAATAAGTTATATCACTTTGTAGAGAAGTAAAGGAACTGGACTTCTCAGCATGGAGATTGTTTATTCATCTCTTACCTCCTCAGCCAAAATTTGTTTTACATTAAGCTTTTTCTTTTTTTTTTTTTTTCCCATTAAGAATCTGCAATTAAACTAGAATTTTATTTGGTAACTGCCTTGCATCATTTGGCCACTGACATATATTAATACAGATCAGCATTCCTGATTTCCTGACTGTTGTGGGTTAGCCTTGGCTAGAAGCCAAATGCCCACCCTAATACTCACTTACTCCCTTCTGCCATGGAAGTGGGACAAAATAGAAGGAAGGTGTGAAGACTTGTGGATCAGGACGATGACAGCTTAATAGCAAAAGCTGTGCATATAAGCAACAGAAGAAGAGGAATGCACTTACCAATAGGCTGGCAGACATTTAGCCATTTTCTGGAAAGCAGGGCCTAAACATATATAATGGTTGCTTGGGAAGACAAATGGTGCAACCACAAACATTCCTCCTTTCCCCTCCTTTCCCTGAGCTTTTATTGCTGAGCACAATGTTATATGGTTTAGGATATCCCTTTGGTCAGTTTGGGTCAGCTATTCCAGCCACTTCCCTCCAACCTCTTACCTGCTCCTAGCCTACTCTCTGGGCAGGGAGAGAAAAAGAGAAAGCGCTGAAATGGCTTTACATTGGAGCATTGTCAGCACTTTTGCAGCCACACATCCAAAGCACTGCACCACAGCACTGCTGTGAATCTAAGTCCCTCCCAGACAGAGCCAGTGCGCTGATATTGACCAATATTGTTTGCAAAGATGAAAGCAATTGTGCGTTTTAAAGTACTTCTAATGATGAACCCTTTTATGGAAGCTGCTGCTAGACTGGGCTTTTAATGTGAGAGAGAAAGCTTGGCTTGCCAGAGCTAGAGGGAAATAAGAATTGTGCTTATCGATAGACCTTACACATTTTCTGTTCCCTCCTTGTTGGTAAGATTCATGTGTCAATTAAAATGGTACATTTGAGAATACAATTTATTTACTAAATACTATATTTAGTTGCTAGCAAACATGACGATCTTGAAAGCAAAAAGAAATGAGATAGGCTAGGTTTTATACACTGGCTTTTCCCATTCATTCTGCAAATACTAAAGCAATTAATAGTATGAAATGTGCATTTATCGTGCTATTGTTATTTTAGTTGAAATATGTAATATTTGAAGTATATTTAATAATTTTTATTTTTTACAGCACAGCTGTTATATAATGTTTATGGCTTGGAAACAAATATGTCAGTACATAATATCGGGTGCATGCAATGAGGGGAGCAGTGAAGAACCTCTCAAAAAATGCATCCTCAGACTACTCCATGCTTTAAAATAGAGTCTGCAATATCCATGCAAATCTGAGACAGAATATGTCTGCATGCACTGATCCAAAGACTGCACCTAAGAGACCTTAGGTGTCTTAGCTGATTCAGCTGCGGAAGTTGTAGAGCTGCAACTACACAACCAAGATTTGTAACTGAGGTCTTACGCAAGGCAGACATTCCTCATGTGGTGAGTGAGTGGTTCAAACAACTCATCCAAGGACTTCAGCAAATGTCCCATTAAGTGAATAAGAAGCGAGTCTGCTCTACCCATCTGGATGTTCCTTCTTGTTCTGCATTCTATGGCTCCCCCCTACTTTCAGGAACTACTGTTCTAGTCTTGTTAGGCTGATATTTTTCAGAAGTAGTCATGTGACATGTTTCCAATTTTAGAATAGTCAGGCAAGTAAAGGGTGCTTGACAAGTGTTTCTAAATTGGCCGAGTGCATTTCTGCTATCTCTGTTAATGGAGTGGATGCTTAAAGATAAAGAACTCAGTTTCTAGGTCCTATGCAAAATAATGAATTTTCCACAAAAGGCAATCATAAGACCTTTCAAAGAATTTTATCAATTTGTAAAGAAAAATAAAGTAATAAAAAACCCCAACATAAACAAACAAACAGAAAATCCAACAAAACAACAAAAAATCCCCAAACTAATCCTTGCAACAGAACCCTATCAAAGATGAAAAATGTAATTGCCTGAAAATTTCAAAATTTCATTTCATTAGAGGCTACAATTTTCAGTGGAAATCAGCTAACTTGAAACATACTGTAGTTGTCAACTTAAACAAAAACAATCTCACCATAAATTCCAACCAGGCAGTAGAAAAACATATGGTTTAGTAAATACAATAAACCTTCATTGCTGAAATCATACACATAAACCAGATCTCCATCTGAACTAGTAACACAAATTATAAAGGCAGCCCTTGAATAGGCATCCCCCACTTTAATGAAACAAGTTTCAGTTGAAAACTAGAAGATTAAAGAACCACAACAAAAGTTTTGCAAAGTCATATCATTTATAACTACAACCAGGTTCCAGATGCAAAAATGTTCAGCTGTTTCTACTATGAGCTCACAATTCAAACCATGTCTTTCCCCGATCCACAGAACTCCTTCAGTCTGGCTTTTGTGCATGGAACTGCCTAAGCATTACAAGTCCCGTAACCTTTGTTGGGACTGGTCATACATAGGGGAAGTTAATATATAACAATTTACAGCATCAAGACCGTATCTTTCTTCTCAAATTTATTTATTTCAAATCTGTTCTAATCTTTTATATTTGATTTGCATTAAAGTTAACAAAATATGGTAAACAACAGCATTATAAACCTCTTAGTTTTGTGATACCAAATAAAACATTTGACATGCATTTCAAATTCCACTAGGAAAAACAAGCAAACAAAAAGAACCAAATGAAAACCCCTAGCTGAAGAGAGACCTTCATATTACCTGTCTTGAAGCAAAGGGACCTTGATTCTGAGTGTGACAACAGTGTCATAATTATTTTTAATATTCAGAAACAAGGAATAAAGAACATGATTGGTTGTGTAAGGGTAAGTTAATTGGTCCTTTCTGGACAAGCAGGAGTTCCCAAGCTGAGGAATAGCTCTGACAAACATTCTATTCTCTCACGGTTTGAACTTTGGAATATTTGATCTACGCTCTAACTAACTTAAAAACAACAGATGTGATTGTATAGAGTAGCAAGACCTTGTGCTCTTTGAGTTAGGAAATGCAAAGGAAAGGCGTATGGGAGAAGGGAGCGAGAAGAAACCAGGAAAAGGAAAGAAAGGTCTAAGTAACACTTACAGCACACCAAAAGTGTGGTGAGGCATGACCAAGATGTGGTCAACCTTTTTAGAAGAGTACAAACATCTGAAATATTTAGAAAGGTTTTATGATACATCAGCTTCAGTGATTAGGCACTGGGATCCAAAGGATCCAAACAGCCTGTTTAAAACTCTGTTCTGCTGTCATGATATGTCACAGAAAGAGTGGCGTTCTTCAAGATCAGGCATGATTGAAGAAAATACGGAGTTTGTTATAGTCTGTTGCTTCGTATCACTGAAGTTATAAGGTAAAACATAGCAAAACAGTATCTAATTAAGGCTGAAGAATGAGTATTTAAATTATTAGGCTTTGCCACTTAATGTCAGAGAGCACTACTTAGAATATGTCTGTGCTTGTATGTGTAGGAATATCTATACTTGCTTTATTATTTCACTGTTGCTTGTGTTTGCTCAGGTAAAGATGGATATCTGACAACATAGTATTTGTTTTCCGCCTACTTCATTTCCACAAAGCATTATCCAATAGCTTACTGCTAGTCTCCAAAATGTTAGTACCTCCACTAGGAATTTTACCTTCTCCTTGCCAACTTCCCAAAATAAAGCATAGAATTCATGTAGTAATGTCAACCCAGTTTGACAAATCTTCATGTCAGCCTCAACTGTGATTGGCAAAAGGCCAAGCATTTGTCAGATGGATTTTGGCAGTGGATTAAAAATGAAATCTATTTCTGTTGCTTCTTTTCCTTTTAATATCAAGCATATATTTTGCTCTACTTAGTGACTTAATAGATTCAAACTACTAAGTGACATTTTGTAGGACTGAAGAATTCCATGAAAGATATTTTCTTAAAAACCTTTTGGCATAAAGAAAAGTAAAAATCAGGCTGAAATGAAAGCATTGAGTTGAATTTAATTTTAGTATCTATTTCTCACTTAGTTGTCATGTTGGTAAGCAATCCTTTTGTATTTGGATTTAAGGCACTCCCAAATGACACTGCAGATTTCTAAAAGATGCCTGGGGTTTTATTTTGTTTCGTTATTTTATTTTTTTATTTTATTATTTTATTTTATTTTATTTTATTTTATTTTATTTTATTTTATTTTATTTTATTTATTTATATTAGATAAAGAAATAATGAAAACCACTGCTTACTTTTCTGGATACCCATTCTAAATTTGCTGTAAACTTCTTGATGATTCAAAGAGGAAATAGGCTGCCCAGTCAAAGGGTACTGTTCTTTTTTTCATCAATTCCATGTTGCAGGTGATGTAGGAAATGTTTTATAAAGTTTCACAAATACATAATTTTGCTCCTTGACAACAGGGAAGGAAAAAGAATTTGACTGTCAGGAATGTTATCTGCTCTAAAGAAAATAGCCAACTGATAACTGCCTAAAAATTGGTCAATTAAAGTTGAATGGCCAATAAACAGTTATGGTGGAATATGTTTCATTTTAGGACAATAGGGAAGCACACAGGAACCCTGTCAGTTGAGAGATTTATTTACTATTGTAGCAGAGATAACTGGAAATTAAATCTGTCACTGGAGTTGCTAAGCTATACTATACAAAAGCTGTTCTCACCTAATAAATTGTACAAAATAGAGCTAGAATGAAGTTTGAATCTCAAAAGGGTCATTTCCTCTAGCAAAATGGTATGATACTTGTTTTATAGCTGGTTGGCCCATTTTCACTCAAAGTGTGAAGTCCAAGAGCTACCAGTACATATTAAAAGCCATCATTACTTCCCATATGGACTATTCAAGTCCCTACTCCCAGCAATGAAGCAAAGAATACAATTTAGGATGGGCACTCTGAGCTCTCACCCATTCAAGTGTGATGAAAACAACTAGCGATACTAATTTCTTTTTTTTGCCGAAAGTTGGGACATTGCGAATGAAGACACAACAGTAATACAATTTATTTTAACAAAATTTTTACAATTACTTTCTGAAGATTGCAGAATTTAAATTGCTTTATGAAATTAGTGTTAATGACAATAGAGAATTGCTTTTCCATGTAAGGAATTGTGAAAGGCTGTTGATCTCAGAGCTTTTCTAGTTTCTTCTGAAAGTTTTGTCAGGTCAATTCTATTCCCACAAAATGTTTCAGCTCTAATAAAAAACATTTTCTGAGGGAGATATATTTATTTATATGTTACCTTTCCAGGTTCACATTTTACTTCATGCACAATGATTGATTCAGCAGCAGGGGACAGAAGAAACACATTAAATTTTCAAACTTTTTTTCTTTTCCTTGCATTGTTCAAAGGTCTCTCGAAGTCAGTTGGGAAGCACTTTAAATTTAATTTTGGATCACGTTCATAATATTTCCTCACCACCTTTAAGAAAAGTGTTTGAAGCTGATGAAAATGTACCAGAAAATTCATGAGACAATTCTTTGCCTTATAATTTCTAGATTGAGGATTTGGACATTCATGTGAGTTACCATATTGGGTAACTGGATACCACTTCAGATATAACTGTGTGTTTGGGGTGTTTGAAGTCTGTAGGGGGAAAAAATGGAGTTTCTGTTACTTAAGGTATGTGAAGTAAGTGATACTTCAACATTTTACTTGAGCTTGAAGTACTAAAACAATAGCTTGAATCTGAGTTTCCCTTCTTCATGTGCTGCCTGGAGAGGTTTGCATATTCTTGGCCTAAACCTTTGAAGTGGAGGGAGTTCAGTGGAAGCAAACTGCATGAGAAAGCCCCTTGCTTCTAATTCAGTCTTAAAAACATAAACATTTAATACAGAGAACTGTGGCTCCTTAGACCTATCATTTAAAAAGTGCTTTTATTTCTGCACTGCTTCTAGGTGGCTTTGGAGAGGGAGCCTCTTCAAGATCCTTCAAAGAGGAAGCAGCCAAGCAAAAAACTTTCAAAATGACAGGTCTGTCCAGAATGTCTGTGGTCTAATGAAATCTGTAGATTGAGATACTTTGCTTCGTAGAATCTCGTCCAATAATATCAGCTTTCAGTTAATGTACATGCCTCTCAGGGGAGGTCATAATGGGAACACCAGCTGGATTTGGCAGTGGAGTACAAATAAGCATTTCCAAAGTGTAGTATTAAATAGTACCTTTACCTTACTTCCTTATAGATGGAAATTTTCAGGGTTTAAAAAAAAAAAATTAAGAGGACAGTAATAGAGTTGGCTTGTCAATTCGGATTTTACTGACTTCCATAGCTCTAAGCATTGCTACACCACAAATAATATTTAACATGCTGAAAGTACATTGCTGTGCCCAGTGGATATTTATTCACATCACAGAGTTTGGCTCCGTTCACCACACTTGGCAGTCTTCAGTCAAACAAGGCCAAGAACTGGAATAGCAGAAGGGTTGCAGGTCAAGACTTGCTCGCTGGCAAAGTTTAGTGGAGACGTCTGTGAAGTGCCTGTCTGTGTTATACCATGCTCTTCTGTTGTCAGTCCTTTATTTTCATGGGTACAAAAATCATCCGAAATGTAAAATATATATTATGTGTGAATGTCTGTATTACATTTGATGGACGTTCTCTTGTAGAATGCCAGATACTGAAATTCTTATATGGTCCCGGTGAGGGGATCATTTAAAAAGCAAGGTGCCAGTTATTACAGCTGTTTTTCGTGGCATTTCATGTGGGTTTCTTTTGTTGATGTAGTTCAAATAGCACATGTAGCCTTTTACATGTCTAGCTGGAGTTATGGAAATTTATATTAGAATTAGATACAATTCAATACATAAGCAGAATGTAGATTTCTACTTTAGAGATATGTGATGTACCTGAAAGAAATTGTTTTCTCTTACTGCTCAAAAAAGAATGCTTTAAGAAGAGTTTCACTAAAAGGATAGACCTAAAATTACCTCATTTGTGAAGGTGGGGAGAGATTTTGTGCAAAATGAATAATTTTCCAAGGCAAATACTAGGTTCTTAAGGTGAATGACCAGATATATGTGCCATCAGCTGTAGTGATATCTACAGCCTGATGCTATAATTACTCTAGCTTGAAGAAATAACTCCTTTTATCAAATCTACAAACATTAGTAGGTAGTGTAACACAAGAAACTGATTGGTCCTTGCTGTCATTACTGAAATTATTCTGTGCCTTGCTGAAGACAGGATTGGAAGGGTTATGTTTATCAGTAAGAGACATTTACATCGACACTGACTGACAATGTCCTATTGAGCTTCCCTGAAAAGTTCATTGTGACATTTATTCACACCTAATTAGCACCTCTTGGGATTAATATATCATTTTATCAAACTAATGCAACCTTAGTATAAAAAAGATGTAAATTCAATATGATAACTACACATACCTGGATATTTGAATTAATCTGCCTAAACTGAAAATTTATAACTATCAAGCTTAAACTCCCTCTAGAATTCTCAGAATATTAATTGGCTATTTTACTAGTGAATGCTCTCCTTGTTGTTCAAGTAGTTCCTAGAAGCCCTGTTGACCCTGATGGCAGGTAATGTAAGAGGAAAGATCTGTATTTTAATACACTTATGGAGTAAATAATACACCAGATTTAAGTATAAATAATATACTAATATTTAACATAGCTTGGGTAAATTGCAGCAAGAGCTGGTGATGTATTTCATCAATTGCTTCTTTATTTAAGGTTCTTTTCTTTACACTGGAACTTTTTACGTGGGTGAGAAAGCTACAAAGAACATTGCTAAGAGCTGTACTACAGAAATACAGCATTTTCAGAACTATTGAAAGCATACTTCAAGTACAGCTCCAAAGAGATTTTTGGACTCAGCCTATTGTACCTTTACATCTCTTATACAAAGTACTCTTCGGATAAGAGATTCTTCTCACTATCCAGTCCATTGTTGCCCAGTTTTTTTCACTTGTGTCCCTTGCTTTCTACCCAGATTATATCAATAGATTAAAGAACTATGTAGATACTACTCTTTCTTCTTCACAAACATGTTATTTTTATGCAAGTTTTCTCTATTTCTTATCTGTTTTCAAATAACTAAACTCCTTGAGTGCCACAAGGGAGCTTAAATGTTCCTCTTACAAACCTTGTCTATTTTTATAAGATTTTTGTCAATGATATGATTTGCATAGGGAATAATTCAAAGCCTGCTCATATTCCATGAGCTTTATAAAGCATAGGTTTTACAGGTAAAATAAAGTTTACAGGCAAAATGATGTCTGAGTTCCACTACAGCTGACAGTTCTCAGGTCAGCTGGCGCTATGTTCCCTTTCATCACAGTCTATGTCTACACTGAGAATTAGTCCAACACAATAGCTGCAGATCCTGCAGCTTTAGAAGGTTAAGGTGATTCTCTTGCTTTGCTGAATGTTCATTGTTTATGAACTTGTGATTCAACAAACAGGACTATATTGGTTTCCTTCAGTTTTGTGACTAGCAAAAATAAAATTTAATTTTCAATATTTGAAGCAAGTATCTCAAAAATGTGATTAAGAATGCCTGAAATGGAAAAGATGCCTATTTCAAAGGTACTTCTTCAGTGCGGCGGAGCAAGGAGAAGACAGATTTAAGGAAAGCAGGGTTTTTTGTATAAAACAATGAAATGTTTTTTGGGGTTTTTTTTTGGCATCTTTGGTTTCTATAAGAAAAGGCATTACCATTTGTAAGAGATGGTTTCTTGGAGGATGAGACATCCGGAGTTTAGCCATGTTTAGGAGGACAGTGACATGTCACATAAGATATTTTGTGGGCAGCATTACTTTCAGCTCCTGTTCTTGACGGAGCTCAAGACAGAGCTGAAAATAATATGCATAATATGCATTTGAGAAGCATCAGGCTGCACAAGGGGTGTATGACAATGTGCAGTGAAAAGCAAACATGTCCCTTCAGTGGTATTTCAGAGCATGACCACTACTGTAACATTTTATTTTCTTACACGGTGTTTCAGATGAGAGCAACTGCTTTGTTAGTAAATTTTGGGTCCTGATTATAATATCTTACCAATGTGTCCTGAATGCCACCTCCAATATACTTGGATTTTCTACATAGAAGAGCAACAAAACCACACACATTTTACCTTATTTTCCAGACAGCTGTTTGTTGGTGGTGTATCATCTTCCATTAGGAGAGGATGTCTCTTTCATTCCAATGTGAAAGTTCGACTCCTAATCTTTCTTCAATCGTAGTAAGAACAAACACCTTGCTCCTTACTCATACTCTGTCATTTGGTGTCAATGTATGAGGCTTGAGTGCTATGAAGAGTAATTTTTCTCATTGCTCATGCTGTGAAAAAAAAGTCTTCAACACTCTTCAGCTATACATTTAGGCAGCTTTTCTATAGTTTAAACAGATTTGTGTTTTCTGAAATGCATATAAAACAGAGAAGAGCAGTCAGGAAAAGTATGTCATGAAGCCCAATTTCAGAGCCTACCTATTTCTGAGTATCAGATGATAGTGAAAGAGCTATGGCAAAAGAAACCCCCACATTACTTCTGGACACAGTTTTAATTTTGTTTCATGGAAAGCAGTAATCAGTAGTTAATATGGAACAAAGGCTGATAGAAATGAGCAGGAAGGGGCCAAATTTTGGGTTTGTTGTTCTTTTAAGTTCATTTGAAAGCTTTTCAATTCAATAGATCTTAAATGTGCAATGATGTAACTGAATTAATCTCTGGAAATCTGTCTATTCTTTGATGCTTTAAGTTGTGGTCTAGAGATGCTTGGTTTTTTTAACTGAAACACAAGAAGCACAATTTAATTGCAATTTTATGCACAAAGAGCAATAATTTTCTTCCTGACTGACAGGTTCTAAATGGTTGTCACTTGTAAAGTACATAACTATCACTTTCAGGTAGTTTTGTTTGAGTTATGTGAGCACTGCCGTTTCTTGTGAAAATTGCAGAAAAAAAGATATTTGCCTTAAAAAAGAAATAACGTGTACTTCTATCATGGTGAGGGAAGGGACGTAAAACAGTGTCACAATGCTAAGTTCATTTTATTCAGTGACGCAAGCAAGGGACAGGTGATACCAAAAAGAGCTTTTCACATCATAGATATACATGAAAAAATTTCAGATTAATTCTTTTTGCTGCCATCAAATTGCAAACAAAAATATATTGTACGAGCACATTTTATTGAAGCATGTATTCCCCAACACGAATACCTTGGTTAATAAACCTGTGAATATGCTGTACTTCTGCCAAACTGAAGTATAGCAAAACTTTATTGTGAGCTGGTTATTTTTAAGAAAGAAAGTTCCTGTCAATATTGTGTGAAGAATTATAATTAAACTGTTCCGCTCCTTTCTGGGGTCTCTAGCTGAAAAATAAAAAGGAATGCTGGAAATTTCTTGATACTTTCCACCTTCAAATTTTACACATGGACAATATTTTTTTTCTTCTTTGAAGACTCTGAAAGAAATGTAGAGAGACTAAGTAATTATTGGGAAGCAATAGAAAATGACTTGTAAGATTTTTGTCCTATTCTGTGGTTCTTTGCTCAGGTTGTATGAAAATAGTTGGGAAATGGCATGGTAAATTAAGGTCCTGGCACAGTGGATTAAAACCTGTGCAAGTAATTCTCCTTATGTGAACAATCACTTTGGCTTCTTCAGTCAAATAATGAGCCTATTTTAAAATTCACAGAAGGAAATCTTAGGGCTTCCAGCATTAGGCTAAAAATAATTGTCAGTGTGAAAAGTAAAGTTGAGAAAAATTGGTTTTCTGTATTGCAAACACATGACTTTTTTGGAAGTTAAATTTTGTAGCACATTTCTCATACTTCATAGAGTGCGTTGTTGTGAAAGTTTTAGTTTTCTGAGATTAGATGTCAGCCAGCATGGGGTCTTATTTTTATTATTCATTTTATCATGAGGTAATCTGGAGGTAATCCAGAGTAGGAGATCACTTGTAGGTGTTGTAGATGTATTGACACAGCCACAGTTTTGAAAAGGTCAACAGGATAAAACAGACAAAAGGTGTTATCTCCATTTCATGTGTGGAGTACAGGGGCACAGAAAAGGCAAGTTGAAGCCAAAATTTCAGCCATGATGCCAAAGTGCTATGTGGTCTAATTTTCCGATATCAGGTGCTGTGGGTAAAAATATTTATAATATCGTGAGTGACTCTCTTAAACTGTTTCTCATTTGAAATTATATCTTTTCTCACGGAACATACTATTTTCCACAGATAATTTTATAATGTGAGTACAGGAAAATCTCTTTGAATTTTTTTTAAAGCAGAGGTCAGATTCAGCAGTTAGATGTACCATCAAAATTCAGGTTATTTTGCATATAGATGTAACACTATTTTTTTAATTGTTATCTGGATCTGTCTGAAATGACAAAAATTTACAGCTTTATTGTATTCTGTGTTTCCAGGGATTAAAATCTTTTCCTGAGTGCTTAAGTTTTCAAATTTGCTAATTTGAATGGATCTGTCATTCCCAAGTCCAAAGAGCTGGCGGGTGTTGAATTTATGTTGAATTTTTAACAGAGATTAATACTGTTTCATGTCCTGTGAGATGAATATCTGCACAGCTGGCCTCCATGTTACTTCTAGCATTGCTTGTCTCAGTCTCAGGGTTCAAATTTATCAGAATTTCTGAATCTGTAAGGAATGAGATTTCCTGTGTCTACAAAACAGTTGCTTTTTAGGAGTGAAGCTTTCTAACTAGTCTATTTTATTAAAAATAATTGGAATAAAAACCTGCCTTTCTTTATGTTAAGAAACCTAAACTGAATTTCCCCAAATTATCTAAGTTTTTATAAGTCTAGGAAAAGAAATGGTTTATGCAACTGAGCTCGAAATCACTACTTTTTTGTATTTTCATCCCAAATTTAGAAGAAAGATAAGATAAATATGATGGAGACAAGAAGTTTTTACCTTTAGCTACACCTGATATATTTTAGAACCTGTTTGATTATTTTTGGCTTTGTGTCTTTTTAGTAAGTAGGTAATAAAATATATATGTACATTCATCTCGCAGACTGTGAGTTGGCATTTTGGATGTAATGTGTATGTTAAACACATAATCTGTGTTTGCTTGAAAAGATGAATGGCTTTGAAGCTGTTCACCATCTTGAATTAAAATCCTGGAGAATATTTGCTGTGTAATTTTAAGTGTTAAACTTTAAAATGGTTCATTTGAGCGGCCACTGAAAGAATTCAAAGATACTAAGACAGTCCTTGACAACACCCTTGGGACTCTTTATCAGTAGAAGTACCTGCTATAGAACCCACTGGCTGTGGATTTGCTCCTGCCTTCTGGTGGTCCAGCGAGAGTTTTAATGACATGGGAGTTATAATCCCATGGCAAAATACTGGATAAAAGTATCCCAAAGGGTTGTTTATCTTCTCCTCTCAAACACAAAGCATTCAAAATTCACTCCACCTCTGTAAGGAAAATGTATTCCTCTTGCTGTTAAGATTCTTGCAAAGTTCTTGGCTTTGTGGCATCCTCCTTGAGAAGACATCAAAAGAAAAGGAAGCAATTTTTATAATACACAAGACAATCTGGCATCCAAATCTGTAGACATTCAGTACGTCAGTTGTCTTCTCATAAGCATATAGTGATGCCATTGACATTACAGCTAAGTATAAAAAATAATATACAGAAACTTAAATGGTTTCCTTAAAAAATTAATCTGGATCTATTTCTTCTTCAAAACCGTATCTCCTATTGAGAAAAAGCAAGTTTCTTAAAATGTCAGGCCAGTGGACAATATTTTTTACTATTCACAGGAGTTTAAAAACCCTGTTTTTTCCTTGCTTGTAAGAAAACGTCTTGTGAGTTGACATACTATATTTTGGTTTTGCATCAAGTATATAACACATCTTAACTTTAGTAAGTAAAGTAACCTTGCGTTATTCCTCAGCTTTGAATTCTTTGTATTAACTGACCAACTTAGATTACTGAAATGTCATCATCGTATTTTTCCCACTCTCGGTGGTCTTCTGATAAAATGAAAGCAAGTAAGTCTTGCAGTGCCACATAGACTGGAGCAGTATTTGCCCAAAATAAATTTAAATATTGCTGTTGTAAGTGTTATTTTCTGGCTTTATAGTCATCAGAATGGCAGCATGATATTTACTTAACAGATACATGAGTCACTGTTCAGCAACAGTGTATTGTGGAAAACTTGCAGATGCCAAAGCTGTTTTGTTTGTAAAGTTCTTGCCATTTTTCAGTGTTTGTTTTGGATTGAGCACTTTGCTTTCAACCAAGGTTAAGATAAATCTGCTTTTGTTCATTGTAAAAAAGAGATGCTGATGTTCATGTAAGACACTCTTAATGATTTAGGTTTGGGTGGAATATAAGCAGGAAGGGATGAAATGAACTTCCTCTTCCTCTGCGAAGTTCCGGGAGGACATCAGGTAAAGCAGCAATATGGATGTAACACACTGACTCAGTAGGATTTAAAGCCTCTGCCCTCCACATTCTTGTCTAGTGCCCCTTTGAACTCAAACCAAGCAAACAACCCCCCCTAGACAGTTAACAGGAATGGCCTCTGAGTCAGGAGGCCTGCTAAGCTTCTACTTTACTGCAGCTTTGAAACAGAAAAAGACAAGAAGGCGCTCCATGAAAGACTATATTCTTTCAGCCACTCTAGTCAGAGAACAAAGGAAACCTCCTTTTTGTCTAATAAAGACTGAAGGGAAGAAAGAGACAATTTCGCTGTTAGAATTCTCTCACTAATTGCCCAGAAAGTAAGAAAAAACCCCAGACAGTCTCAGTTAAGGGGATAAAAAAAAAAATCTCAGGAAGATAATGAGGAGATAAAAAATATTTTATAATCAGGCTTACTGAAGGAACCTGGCCCTCTGACATCTCCCTGTGTCTTCTGCACTATAAGGGAGAGTTAAGGGACAGCTTCATAGAAAGAAAACTGTTCTGTAATTGTATTTATTGAGAAAGTAAATACATTCCTGCACAGCACAGGATATTAGACAGGACAACATTTATCATGCTGTGATACTTTGTCTTTTCTACTGTAATTTTAGTTCCCTTCTTATATTTGAAGGGGAAAATTCCACCAATATTACAATATATTACAACTTGCACCATTCTTGCAATGGCACCTGCTGAATACTCTGGAAAGAGACTTTCTGAATAAATGAGAACTCTTAAATGAGTTATATCAACATTTTGCTTTGGGGAAATGAATGTAATAAGAGCAATAAAATAACCTCAGATACACTTTGGGAGGCTTATATCAGCAGTATTCAGTTTTCATACAACAGTGAAAAACAATCTGCTTTCCAACGACTTCCCCTATTATCAGTCTGCAGTGATGACAGCTGCAGCCAGCTGAACGCTCTTCTTCTTAGTGTCCTGATCCAGCAGTAGTTCCAATCCAGTCAGTTTATGTAGACTTCTGGATTTGTGTAAAGAAAACTAAGAGAGAAAAACAGAAAAGAATTTCATCAATCTCAATCCCAAGATTCCACTTGAAGATAATGGAGGTCATACAGAATGTCAGGCAAGTGCTGGAAGGGACAGGCTTTATAATGCAAGCATGTGCAAACAGCTCTCCAGGCTTCGTATCATGAAGAACTGTATCATTGACTAATCAAGGAGTCAATATTTGTTTATTTAAAATATCAAACATTTCTAAGGTTTGATCAAAATTCTTGCTTATGTTTCATCCCTTTGATCTCCTCCTCTAGGGAAATAGTTTTCCACGTTCAAAATTTTAACTAAGTGCACGTAGTCTTTTTACTTTAATGCCAAGAAATGTATCTTCAAAACTGCAGACTGATTTCTCAGCAGTTGCATAACAGGTTGCCACACTAATGCAGAGAAAACTTTGTTATGTAAGTGGATATCAAGATCTAAAAGTTAGCCCATTAACTTCTAGCAGTACTTTGTGACATCCCTAAAACATGGTCTGTACAGAGACGGAAAAAACAGTGGAAAATTGATCAATAGGCCAGAAAAGACTTGTTGTGTTTTCTTGCCTTTCTTTAATTTCAGCATAGTATAAATGGGTGAATTTTATTTATTATAAAAGTCCTGTTTCTCCATAGTGATTATTTAGGTTTACTATCTGAGCCTTACTGCTCAGTGAATCCAAAGTGAACAAATTGTTTACTGTTGCTTATTCTGCATCCCTTGAAACCTTTCTAAAGAATTTTTAATGAGAAACATGAAGCTTGATATGTGCGGTTTGTAACTGATTTTGGTGATAACGGCATTGGACCATAGTGCATAAGACCATAGGTAAACTGTGTAACCATGTGATACACAACTTTATTATGCACCTTTGAATTTTTCACCTGCCCTCTGCCTATGAATCCATCTCTCCCAGGGCTTCCTCTTCAAAACTTGAAGCAGGTTCACACAGCTGACATTAAAATAAAAAAGGGTACTGTTCTTTTAGAGTCCTCCTTTCCTTGTCCACTGGAGGTAGGATTTCATCTCAAGTTACACCCACCCAGTGTAGGGAAGGGAAGAATCAGTCCAGTGACAGCTTGCTTAGATGTTCAAATGTCATGTCTCTAAATGTGGTTAACACATGAGTCCACAAGGTGCAAACTGAAGTCTCAGCCACCAGGAGGGAGTGATTCCCAGATTCCTCATATAACCAGGAATATTCTTCTAACAGATGGCACTATTCAGATATATGATTTTCAATCATAATGGACTTACAGAAAAAGATAAAGATATTTTTTAAAAGGACTAAAAGTACTACTGGAATAGCCAGCATTCTACAGACAGGAAAATTCAAACTATAATGTCAAACAGTATATTTTGAAAATCCTTCCACTTAATGTTTTGAAGGTTTTCTGTACTGCAATACGCCACAATATTGTGTGTTCCATAGCTGTTATGTATAAGATTTTGCTGTCAATTAAATGTCACGGAGTTTTAATTTTGTAGTGGGGCAGCTATATTGAACTTGGATATGTGTTTGTGTTACAGAAATCTGTATGTGTTTCTCTAAAGGAAATATGTAGTTTATGTTAATAAATGAATGCAAATTATCAGAATAAACATTATGGTAATTAAGAGGTCATAATAATTCATATGCTTATATAGAAATAAGCAGACATTTACCAGTGATTTTGCTTAAAATGTATGATCAGATTAAGATAGGGAACAGACCTTTCACTGTAATTGCAACATATAACTGACTGCATTTACTACTTTCTCATATTTAATTTCTGACTCCTGTTTTCAAAGGTAAAAAGAAAAGACTAGCTGTGCGTGGCATTTTAAAAACTTTTTTTCATGACCAAACCCTGTTTTAGTGTGGACATTTTCCCTTTATTATTATGTTTTTAAAGGCTATGTGAAGTGGATTTGAGGAGTTTCTAAAAATCCCTGCATATTCTGTCCAGCCACAGTTTGCTCCATTTTAAATCATTATACTTCAAGGGACTTTGTGGCCAGAGAGAGAAAAACCCCCCATTTTTAACAAATTATGAGAAGCATACACTCTACATGGCAATACGAGTATTTGTACAAATAAAACTGTATAAAAGCTTCTAGCAATGTACTTGGCACCAGCATAATAAAAAATAATTCTTACTCCAAACATTCTTCCAAAATTAAATTTTCCACTAAGGGACAATAATCCTTCTAGAAAATGTGACTTGTAACTACAATAAATCTATGTACTTTTCATTCTCAGGTCCATGCCTGTATCCCCAGAAACAGATACTGTCTAAAAATGAGCCACTTTAAAAACACAACTTGATACTTATTTTTTGATTCGGCTACCTTTTTGTGATGTTAATTTCTAAATATTAGTTCATTTTAACATAATGTTTTGTATGTAGCACATGCACAGCATATACTACAGCAGATGTCTGTAGAGCAAGAGTTTCTTCTGACTCTGTCTATAGAAATTCCACATGTTTTTAAAAAAAGAGAATAAAATTTTGTAGTTTTTCTTCCAGTAGCAAGGGCTCTTTGTTGTACTCTATGGGCAATCCCACATAAATATGGAAAAAATGGCAATTGCAGCTGGACTGAGCTTCCAGATGAATAGCTTAGCCAGCTGCAAAGTCATGACCTCATCTGGTTTCCAGGGTCTCGTGTATGACTGATTCTTGTCTGTAGAATGTTTTTTAATCCCTTAAACCATAAAAAATTAAAAAACCACCCAAAACACCAGTATATCATCACTGGATGAATACCTTGTTTGTTACGTAAAATAGTTGTTATGTAGTATGTCTTAGCTGAAAAGTAAATTCCCCTTGACATATAAATAGAATTCTTGCAGACCTGATGGAAAAAGAATTTGGAGAAATAACAGTATTAAGTATGCCATGTGCAGAAAATATTCCATTGAAAGAATTCTAATGTGTCCTGAAGTTTGTCTGGTAAATAATTTAAAAGAAAAGGTATAGTAACAACAATGTAAAAAATCAGGAAGTTATGATCTCTAGCTCCATGAACCTGACTGTGCAGTGACCTCCATGATTCTAACTGAAATCAAAATGTCTTGCTTTGTTTTATCCACATGCAATGGCTTTTGTAGCAACAATGTACACAGACTTGTAGACTTTCTAAATAAAGAAACGTGTGAATAATATAATTACTTGACTTTGACCAAGAAACTCAGAGTTAGGGCCACCAGTAAATGCTAAAGACCTGATTTTGTTTGTTATGCTCTTGTTTAAATAAGACACAGCAATGAAGCTTATGGACTGCAGGATAGGATCAATGGTCTAAGGTTGCATGTCTTTTTGAATCCACCAGTCAGGAAATTATGTACGTTGTAAAAAAACTAGAGAAATATTTCTCAAGGTTTAAGGTTTACAATTCATGCCTTTTGTACTATTTCAAATGGATGAGTTACTGCTGTTCAATCTGAGAGAAAAAGAGGATAACCCACAACATATTGAAAAAATTGGACAGCTTGCCATTATGCAGAATTGATTATCAGCACAAACTGTGCACCACTGAAGTCAAGCACATTCATGATCCAGAGCAGTGTTTTTGAGTTTTTCAGTATTTTGTGGTGTTCAGACACACTTATGCTAGTTTGTAACCTTAAAGACAGAGAGAGTGTACCATGTGGTATCCCAAAGGATATATAACTCCAAAATCTAAATAATCATTTAAAAACTTTTACTTTAGTATAGATTAATTGATGATATCCATACACAGAGTTCTGAGTAAGTACTTTGCAGTGCTGTAAACTTTGGCAATAAATTTATTATAATTTGTGGCATCGTGAAACGCTACAAGATTAATTTAACAGAGCTGGAAAATGAGAATGTTGGAATTGTAGAATCAAAGAAGGTCAGTTCTTTCAATTTCTTAAGCTTTGAGTTAGGCTTACAAGTCCCATTATTATTAGCAGATCTGTGAAGCTGAATCGAGTCTCATCTCATTTACTGTGCACGAAACTGGGAAAATGCTCTGATAACCTGGCTTCTTTAGTCTCTACTTTATTATTTTTATTTGAATCCTATAGAGGTAGAAAGAAATCAAGATGAGACAGTAAGCTTTTTTAACAGTGTTGATGTTGCAGGTTGATTTGCTGTCCCAAGCAATTCAGAAATACTGCTGTAAAAATGCAAGTTATATTTAATAAAGATTAATGCAAAGTTATGTATCCTTCTGCTAAAATATTTAATACAGCAAAACTGAATGGCACAGCATCTAGTGATTGGACCCTGAATTGCATGTGAAGGTAATGGTAGTTCTTACCTCATATGCACTTTGTAGTATGACAGCAATGCTGGTACATTAATTTTGAAGGGAGTAAGATAAAGGTTCTGTAACAGTGTGAAATGTTTAATTGCACATGTATCAAAAGCAAATTTTGCCATGAAGTCATGGACCCTGAAGAAATAATTGACAGTTTGAACTGTCACTTCACAAAATCCTTGTCAGAGGATTATACCCATACAGGCTAATAGGCAAGAAACAGAGGTTAAGATCTGGTTGAAATGAAGAAACATGATAAAAAAAAGCACAGGTTTTATTAGTGAGAACAGAAGTAATTCATGGTCTTTTTTCTATTTCTACTGAGATTCATCCCTCTAAGAGGGAAAAAATCTTTTGTGTAAGGATGCAGATAAAATTTCAGTAGAAATAACTTGAAAACTGACTTAGGTACAGCTATCAAAGGACTTTGTGCTGTATGATAGAGTCAAAATAAACAAAATATCAATTTGTAAAGGTAACAGCCCTTTCTTTGTTACAGCATTAAACTTTCAAATAGGCCTCACTTCCACCTCAAAAATTGTTGGTACTGCTTTTATGTACAGGCTTCCTTTTTATACCGCTTATGGGTATGAATTGTTGGTTTTGAAATCTTACATAGTAAAAAAGTGGCGTGCAGAGATATTCCAAAACAGTTCTAAAAATATCTATTACCTTTTAGTATATTTCCACTTTTAGGGAGGCTTAGAGCCATAGATAAGCATTCCCAGTGTGAGAAGTGTAGATCTCTAGGACAATAAATAAATTACTGAAAGACAGCTGGTCCCCTGTCTGTGCTGCAACTGCTTCATTGCACCAGCTGAAGTTTTGAATTGCCTTATTGAAAGAAATCAACTTTTAAAATTACATTTTGACATTCAGTGGTAAAGCAAGTGGATGATGAAGATACAATAACTTTTAGTGTGAAATTAAAAAAAAAATCAGTAATATTTTCAGATGATGTTTAATTCCATCACTCTGAAAAGCCTACTTTTAAAACTTTTTAAAACATATTTTTCATAGTGAAATTGTCCAACACTTATTTTACAAAATTTTTTATCATTGATACATATTTAATTAGGGATTAGGAAGCCATAAGAGCAAAAAATAGGAAACAATCTAAACCCTCTTTCCAGAATGTAAGAAGTGAGTTGTGAGAACTGCAGAATTAAGGGAAATATTTACTTTTATTTTTAATCTCCACATGATACATAACCTATTTCTGAGGTTGAAGACTTATCCTTATGGCAAATAAATGTAGGAATCCCCACGCTGAAACAAAAAATTATTAAGAAATGAATTAATTCTTTCAGAATGCAGGGTGGAGTGTTGGTTACTTTTGCTATCATAGACTATATCATGTGCCAGATGTGAACATCTTAAATTATCTTCATGATGCACTCAGTGTATATATGACAAATGCAAAGCATGAATAGATTATTGGTATTTTAGCAAAAACCTCTGAATTCAGGAAATGTTGAGAAGAAACCTGTGAAACTGAGGTAAACACTGCCTTGCTTTCCTGTATGAAAAAGAAAATTGGTAATCAAGTTCTGAAAAAACCCCAGGGTCTCTAACCCAGATGGAAGACCGTTGGCATTCAACAGCCCTCTGGAATAAGCATTGTATCCTTCCAGTAATTTATTTTATCTAGAGAACTCCATTTTCCTCTCATGCTTTTTAAAAAGCTCTCTCTGATTGACAGTGAGTGCCCTGTATTTGTGTTGGCTTTGCATGGTGCTGAATGCATGGTACGTCCCATTTCCCAATCACTCTTGGCAAAATGTACATTTTTGTAGTCACATCTCAGTCCTGTATGTGACAACACAAAAATTAGAAATATTTTTTTTTGTGTACCTGCTCAGAAATGGGAGCAGACACATGAAGAGTGGTAGCTCTTGCTAATAGGCCAAGTGTAACGCAGAGTGAGACTCAAAGTAATGTCTGGCTACCTAATTAACCTCCCTTCACTATCCAAATTTGAAGCAAAAAGTAAATTTAACAAATGATTTAGGTCAGGTAAGCCTTATTAGTCTTTTAGTATAGGTCAGGTGCAGCTGGCTAATTGTGAGAAATGCACTTTAATTGCTGTCAGTCTAGTTAGATTGCTGTGTAATAAACCAACTTTTCTTTTATTACACTTCCACGCTTTAATGCCAGGCTATTTAAGCACCAGTTCCCATCATTGGCCCTTGCGTAATCAGACATTTCTGTTTCTGGATTAATTTAAGATTTTGAAAAGAAGCACAGTGGTAATAATCAAGTCTACTGGCAACAATCGTGTTATTAGAGCAAATTCTATTTCTGGTCAATATATGATGTAAAGTAAAGCTTTACAACCCCTTTCTATTTTTGCAGACAGGCCCCCATTTCAGATAGAAGGAACACTTGCTGATCTAAGATGCAAATACCGAAGGGTTGCTTCAAACCAGGTAGACATGGAAGTGCTGTTTTTTCACTCCACATTGTCACTGGAAAGACAAAGGAGTAGCTGCAAAGTGCCATTGGAGCCAAAGTGTAGAGCAGTTTGAAGGGATACAAGAACTAATAGCTTCACCCAAAGCCTGTCAGGGAATGGAAACATGTAATTAACAGATGGGTTAAGAGGGGTTAAACAGGCACATGTGCTAATATATTTGATCTGATAAAGGAGACCAAGAGCAGCAACTGAAATAAAGGAGTTGGTAATGGGCTGAGAGATTCTTGTGGCCAGTAACTCTTGTTTCTTAAGTGTTACAGCTGTTTATTGTTAGCTTTCACATTATGTTTGGCATTTGGCATGATTTTCCTTTAAGTGGGAGCCTCATCCTGCCTTTATAGTTACAAAGAAAGCTGGAAAATAGATAATTAGGTTTTAAATCCCATCTGTTTTTGAAAGGAACCTAGATGTGTCGCTGCCTCAGCTAAAGATGCCGTCAAGCTCTGCTAAAGGTGCCGTCAAGCTCTCCTACTGCATCCACAAGCAGGTACAGCTAACGTAACAGCAATCTATTTATATATATAAGCACGTACATATATATGCATGTCAGGGCTCAGGCAAAGATTTCAGCTGGCTTTTTTTCGGCCTTGGCATCCTCGTCAAGCCTGACAACAGGATTGCTAGCTGAAGCCAGTTTTAGTACATATCTCTTTTAATCTTTTCATAATAGCAGGGATAAAGACTGACAAAAGAATGCAACAATATGTGTGAAATAATTACCTAATTTTGTGATTTGGATACAAGTCAGCAAATTGGCCAATACTTGTGATACTGTTTACTTTCCCAGTGCATATCTGTGTGCCTGAAGAGTGACTGCTGAGTGCTGACTTTTTCATCTGCTGTGAGCTTGCTGCCTGTAGGAAGATGCTGCTATTTTGTGTTCAATTCAGGTGCAGCCTGTCCTTACTGAAGACAGGCTCTTCCTTTCTTTCTTTGGTCATGCTTTGTTCCCTTAGTCTTAAATATGGAAATATGTATTTTTCTTTGAAAAGGGCAAGCATAATACTTTACTAGTTTTGTAGCTATGTAATCGTTTTATTGCTAACAAAATGGCCTTCATATTTCTGCAAAGGCAAGATGTTAAATGTGGGCACAGAACTCTTTTTCTTTTTCATGCATGTATCTTACTGAGAAAAATTCTCCTCTTTTGGTGCTATTTTGACTACTACATATGTAAAAATCCGGTAGAGCAAATAAGCTCCTTGTAAGTTATGGTTTACCTCAGCTAAGTGAACAAAAATCTGCCTGTTTTATTGGGGAAATTTTATGGTTGTTTAGAATCAGTTAGAAGTATCTTGTAGTTTTTATCTTTCTTATGAGTTAATAATATATTTTTAATAACTTATATTATCAGGTTTTGACAATAGCTAGAGTAGTTATTCGACAATTATATATAAACATTGAGATTGCTGTTAAAAGATTTTGTCCCCTTGAAATCTGATAAGCAAGTAAAGTTATGGAATTAAGATACCTGAAATAAGACACTCTTCAGACACTTTACTCCTTTTCTAGGATCATATATACAATACCTGTCTAAGTAAATATTTCAAAGTGAACTTTAAACTTCTTAAAAGGAAGATAAGTTAAGCATGTGTTTTGAAGGATATTGAGGTCTTAGTTTGTTGAAGATTCATCCCAATTCTAAAGCAGAATACATTTCACCTGATTAGAGAATGTAAAATGCAGAATTTTTCTTCCACCTGGTATTTTGTCCCTTATTACCTACTGCATCACAGCAATTGCTTTTTTGAAAGATATGTTAGATACAAATTTATTTATTTACAGTTCTATTCCTCCCAAGTAAATGTAATGTTCTGCAGAACTGGGTTTATTGTCACTGTCAGGTTCTAATTTGATCACATAATAAATTAATTTATCCCTAGAGTTGTTAAAATAAAACAAATTTACAAGGACATTTTAGCCTGGAATGTTCTATTAAACCTGTCTCATGGCTTTATTGCTTAAAAATATCTTTCAAGCAGACAGTTAAAAATGAAGATGTCCTTTTTGTTTTCATTTAGAATTAAAAATATGTATTCTGTCTGTGAGTGGAGTCTTCAGCAGCTCACAGTGATAGGCTAATACTCTGGGACAGATAATGTACTTGAAAATGTCAGCCATAATGGAAAAAAGAAAACTCAAAAAAGCAAAAGTTGACCAGAGTTGCTGTGAGGGGTCTTATCCTCTCCAAGTTCTACAGCAGCGAGACCTGAGGTAGGAGCATCATGCTGCTCTCGGGAGTCTGTTCTGTCACTGAGCTGCCATTCATTGGTCATAAACCTCCATGTAAACAGCATAATGTCAGTTCTTTTTGCCAGCCTAAGATAACAGTTTTTTATTACTGGAACTCTGCTGGAATGCTTTTCTTTCCTTCTTCCTTAACAGTCTGAAATGTTACAGGATCTAGTTTAAAACTTATTAAAGTTTTGCAGCAGGGGATACCACCTGAGTCTCCCTGCTTCTTCTGGCAAAGCCTTTCTCACTCAGCTGTTCAAAAGGTTCAAAAATACATTTTTCCCCCCCTCCCTCATTGCTTGTCAATCAGAAGCAAAAGGGATTAGTAAACAGCAACTTCTTCCATCAAAATTGGAATTTGAATCTCACATTGGTTGCTAAAGTTTTCAAATCTGTATTGTAAGCAGTAGCAAGTTTCTTGATAATTAAACCTGCAGTAATACAGAAAAATAGTTCAAAGCACTGTTACAAACTTCTCTAACTTTGCAGTAAATGCCTTCGTTATCTCATGTCAGAAGAAAATCAGTCTGCATTACAGTAAATAACTGATTCCTTGCTCCAGCTGGACTCTCTTGTGTTAGTGAAAAGGTAGTTTGCCAGACAGTTTGAGAAGTGAGAAGCCTTGGGAAGCTGTTCTTTCTTGTCCATGTGACTGTATTTGTGTAACAGTGTCCTGTGTCATGCCCTGCTTGCCTTTGAAACAAAGCCACTCTTCTTTTCAAAAGGAATCATGAGAGGTGAATTCACACAAAGGCCAATCCATTTATAATCCAAATGTGTGCTTACTACAGGTTATAATGTCTAAAATCTTGGCCACAATGTGACATTTCAGCCCTATATCTCTTGAGGACAGGTCATCAGTCCACTGACCTGAACTGAAACTGCAGTTTTGGGCGCAGACAGGAAGCTAATCTCTGACAGTTGTTTTGGAGAAAAGAGTCCTCCTTTCCTTTTGATTAGTGACAATCAGGAGATTTAAGTAAAAATTGACACTATGGGAATGTTGTTTACCCATTAAAATATTGAAACAGAAATGTTTAGGTACCATGCAACACTGGCCCATCTTGTTACTAATACAACTGTCTGAATAGTGTTAATCAAATATTGCTTTTAAAGTTCTTAGACATTTCACAAACTGCGTAAAGCAAGCATTGTGAAATAAAAATGATATTGCACAAATACTTTATTGTTTATCACTGTAATTTATGTGGCTTAGTTTTAATTTATTTCAGAAAGCATGTTTTTTTTTACTTTTAACAACCTTGGCTACATATGAGGTCTTTCAGATTTTGAGGGTATCTCTTTAAATCTAACTTTACTCATTTGTCTGGTTGCAAACCAATGAAGACAACCGAGTATTGCTATTGATCACTTAAATCTGTATTTAAGGACTTCATTTAAATTAAATAGTCCTTCCTCAACACAGACAATTCTTGTGTCTGTTATATGAGCAGGTAGAGAAGATGCATAATGGTTTCATTGGTGTAGGCATTGACATAATGTAATTTTTGTTTTCTTTTACGTTCTTACTATCTGTAATTTGTGAGACCATAAAAAGTTGTTCAAAATTATATACTTAGAGTATAGTCAACAGTCCACTAACTCAAAATTGAGCCTGGATTGATCGTAGGGTATAATATCAATTTGCAGAGAGGTTTTAAAATGTATGATTAAGCTTACTGAACTTTGTGTTTGCAAATGTAAGATCTTTTCCTACCTTCAATACACATATACACACACACAAAATAAATAGAATACATGCAAAACAGATGAATAAGAATGGAACAGGCTTATCTGATGTCCTTTACCCCTTCCAAACCAGAACTTTGAATTTACTTGCTAAACAATTGTTGGAGTGTGTACAGAAAACTGAAATTAAGTTTTGGTCTACAGCAAATAGTGTATTTTTTTCTTCCTCCTCTTTATGGGAAAGCTATTGCACTAAACTGAACATAGGCTGGGAGGTGCCACTCTATAACTGCTGTAAAAGTAACAGAAAAATGTTTGACTAACCTTGTTTATATGCAGAACTAGAGTGCATATGTGAAACAGCTAAAATTCATTGTAGATACAGTAATTTATGTCATTAGTGATCCTTGCATACCGATATAGTTTGGATGCATTTATTGTAGGATGGACAGAGCAGCATGTTCAGTAGACTTTCTCATCCACCTCCTTACTTTTTTCCTATAAATGGAGAAAATGTTCCAACACTATACCTGGCAGATAACATTCAGTAGGTTCACCACTTTTATCAAGTTAGGGAAACAACCTGCTTCTAGTGAATTTTACAGTATGTGCACATAACCCGCTTTTCTGTTAATCTGGGACAGGAAAGGTAATCAGAATTCAAATTTGCCAAAACTCACTGTTGGGACTTGCACTTAAAAGCCCTAAAACTTCCATACACCTACACTGTTTTGGCTTTAAAATGCTTGGCAAGTTTAATCACCAACTAGAATCGATTTTGCAGCTCAAATGGGACCAACGCATGGCTGCAGCTTCTTGTCAGATGTCCCTGTGAACTAAGCCTCTGTAGCTCTAAGTTTTAGCAGAGTAGAAAAGACCCAAATGTGTTTGAAGTAAATGTCTCCAAGTTGTTCTTTCCTAAGCACACATAATTCAAATAGTTCAATTGTAAATAAACAGACATGGTTAGCTCAGTTCCTCAGTCTGTGCAATATGTGGCAATAACAAAATTATCGGATGTGTTGATCTGATTATAGCAACAGAGTAGATTTCCCGTAACATCTTGTCCTGTGCTTGTTTACTGTACTTCCCATTTTTTTTTAAGAAGATGGAGCTCATTGAAAATGGTACAGCCTTCCAGGAAAGTACATCTTACTTGAGATGTGATAAACTTTGTTAGCTTTGGACTATTTGAGGTCATTATTAATTGTTCCTTGGGTAGTTTACAGAAACAGTTGGAAGCATAAACAGTAGCATTTTCCAGTAGCTTTTAGCAGTTGGCTTTTCTAACATGCTTTTTCATTCTTTTTCCCCAAATGAACCAAAGAGAATAGTATTTGGACAAGCCCTGATAAATCAATAACTTAGTGCAGTTAGTTACACTTATTTAGTGCAGTTAATATTAAGAGCTTGTAGGAGTTTCTTTGTATTTACTTCTTTATTCCCCCATCAGCCATTAAAGAACATTCTCATTTTCCACATGAAAGCTTCAGGAGCAATTTCACAGCGCAAACCCAACAAACTGAACACCACAAGATTAACTGACTCTACTTCCTTGCATTGCTAGTTTGGCTCTGCCTGTAGGATTTAAATTTGCACTACCCTTCTGAACAAACATAAACAATTTAACTACATCCCAAATGCTTCATAGAGAGAGTCTGTTCAATTTCTTCCATTTCTAGATAGCACATTCAAAGTAATTTCTCCTAAATTAAATGTTATTTGGTTGCATTAGAATAATCAGGACAGCTTCAGATTTTAATAAAGTTATTTTAGACTAAAACAGTTGAGATGGGTTTAAAAAACCCCAAACCCACTAAAAAGTCTCAAGGCACAGGGAATGGAGGTGGTATTATAAACACATAATCATATCTAAGCATCCTACATTTTTCAGCCCTGCTAGAGTATAAACTGGTTTGCAAATTTTATCAGATGGTCCAGATAAATAGAAAATACTTTTTTCCAGAGGCTATTTTTATATTTAGTACAACTGATCAAATACAGAAGAGCTACTCAGCCTTCATTTTGTGAAGTAACAGCCTGACTCACAAGTACCTTTTCAAATCACCTGTCCTCACATTGCTATTTCTTAGTCCTGCTCTTTATGTGGACCAAATGGGCTTAAATACAACAGTAGTGCCTGCATTATTTAAAATAACGTTTTGCTGTTTGAGTAGGGCTGGAGAGTTATATCCTCTAATGGCCATTTTATTTGTTTCCGGGTTTTCCACGAATTTACCAATCTCTTCCTTGAACTACATGTTTTTCTAATCTGCATATCAAGGCTTCTTTTACTAAGTTAACTATTGGGACTTTTAACATTGCATTAGTATTTTTTTGTTTCTGCTGTGCTACTTTGATATTGGCAGGATTCAGTTCAAAAAAATGCTATGAAGCCTTCATTAGGGGAATGTGATACCCAGGTCCAAGGAATTCAGCAAGGGGGAATCAACTGGTGATATATTCAAAGGGGAAAAGTGTAATGCAATACCTTCTTCGAATTCACATGTAGTGTGGGCATGGCACGTATAAGCAGAGAATGCTCTGTGTTGCTCGGCTGGCAGGGGCAGGATGTGTTGAAAAAGTCAATGTGTGACTTGCAAGACATTCTTGAGTATGAAGAAGAGTAAAATGTATTGAAAGGCCAATTCTTAAAGCATATTGCCAGAAATTTAATGGTTATCCTATATAATTCTGTATCCACATTTCAATGAATTATGTTTAAATGACATCTTAGAAAGGATATAGTCTAATCAAAGGATCAAGAAGTAATAATCCTACAGCAATGTTTTAACTGACTAAACAGCTTGATGTAGCTAAACTTATTAGTAACCTGATAAGCATGTAGGTAACTAATTGTAGGTACTTAATTATGAAATGTAAACATTAGAATTTGTCTCATAGTTATCTTTTAAACTGAAGGGATTTCTCTCGTCAACATGGGACTGAGTGGAAGGGAAAAAACGCTTCTATGATCCACTATCTGTATTTGTGTATAATTTTATCTGATTTAATCTTGTACTAAACACTGGTACTGCTTATGCTGAAACCTAGTTACTTAGAAATACTTTCTTCAAAAGCTGTAGCAAATACATATCAAAGTTGTCCACTTTCCCTAGGCACTCTTTGAACTGTTTTTGCAGTCCACTCATATTTGGGATGCTCCTGGTTGTGCCCTCTGTTTCACCACAGCTGGCTGTAGGTTAGGAAGAAAGTGTTTGGGTTTTTAATTTTATTTCAGGTGTGATTTCTTTTCTTATCTAGCAAAACTGTCTGGGTACATGCAGAAACCATGATAATGAAAGACTGTACATTATCAGTTTGAGCCTGTGTGATTACCCCTGACAGCATTAGCTTCCTCTGTCATTTTCCATGGTACTCAGCGTCTCCAAATGTCTCTCAGTTCCTATCCCCAGGCATTCCAGGTTCTGGTTTGGTTTTAAAAAAGCAGAAATATTCTTAAAGGAAAGCTCTGAAATAAAAAAGTTGTTTGACTCATACTTTTTCACTTACATGTTGTGCTTTCTGCTCTTGATAGCTCAGCTGCATCTCTGAAATTTACTCTTGTTATCCGGATTGCTTTTCTGGCATCTGGAGAGAACACTGACATATACTACAGTGGAATCAGGTTCCTATGACTCCTAGCAGAAATGTGTATAAGTTTGTTTTAATGTTGATACTGGTTGTTAAAAAATGTTGTTTGAATTTTACACGCAACTGTATCATTCAAGACTCTTTACTATAGTCTTACACTAATACCATCTATTTATATATTTGTGTAGATAGATGTCTAGAATAGCTACATTTGGATAATTAAACATCATAGCCAATAGTACAAAATAGAGCATGTTGAGTCACTTTGCATTGGTATTTCTAAGGAGCAAGTCAATAGAGAATATGCTTTCAGGAGTGGACTGTGCTGTTTGTTTCCCATAGGAGTTGTGATGCAAAAGTGCTTAGAGGACTTTAGTCCTCTGTGTTAGAGAAATGGAATAGAAGTTGATCATTAGAGATGATATCCAAAGTTCCTAAAGCATGGCCATAAAAGTTTTAGTAGTTCGATAATTATTGTATAATGCTGATTCATTAAATAGTGCCTAATGAAAGGTTAAAAAGGTTGATTCTGTGGGAATTATAATGGAAAAAGCATAAACTAGATATTAGTCTTATGTAGCAGTGTACATAATTCTGTGCTGTAGTGAAAATGTGATTATCAAGGGAGGGGGGAGGAGGGAGGGAATGTAATGAACAGCTGAATCAGAATCATAATTTTTGTTTTGAGAAACCATGCACCCTATGAAGTAGCACCTGTAAGTTTCTATAGGCTTACATACCGCAGGCTGGTTGCATCTTTAATGGGAATCTGACCTACCTGTCAAAAGTATTTTATCCTGAAAAGGCTCCCTATGCCCACACTTAAAGCACAGGGAGGAGGAATTCAACTACTAAAGCCAACTATAGACCACACAAATAAATGCAATAGTGTCTGAGTTCTAGTGATGTATCATTTAGCAGGGAAGCAGATCTACTTTACAGGGAGATACAGCAACATGTGAATGTTCAATTCTGATGTAGCTTGCCAAGAATGTAAATATTTTTATATGGTGATATACAATATTAGATTATTTGGGGGATTCTTTCCCCAAACATTTTGCACAAAAAATACAGACTTTTCAAGCACTCATACTGAGATGAACCCTATTTTCCATGTTTCAGGAACTGGCATTGAAGGGAAATACAATGAAATATTTTGTACTAAGTGTCACATGTTGAGGATTAGACTGCTGACATGTGAGTGAGACATACACAGTTCCTTTATATTTTTTTATCCTAAACCATTATACCCACATGTTCCTTCCTCCTGAGAAATTAAGTGTTCAAATTCTGATGCATTGTCATATACCTCTCCAAGTGTTTTGTGATTTTTCAAGGACGGATTGTAAAACATTGAACCATGGGTGCACTGCCTGATTCTCTGGGAGATGAAAGTATTGTTGCTGTGCTTCCCCCATTGTAAACGCAGTGTAAAAAGCACATTGTGAATAAAGCGGTGAAGGCAACTACGCTTAAAGGTGAGATAAGCAGATATAATCAGTTTAATAAGTCATTTTATTGCCTTATATTTTGCATTATGTTAATGCAAAATATTCACAACCTGTAGGAGTCATGACCCATCAGAATAATCTTAGTGTCTTGACTTCTGAAGATGTGTGTCCCATTGATGTAGGGGACTGTAAATACCTAAGCAGTTATGCAAAACCTGGAGAGGAAAATGGAGGTCAGTGTGAATAGAGAGGCAGAGATAGCAAGTGCTTATTTGACATAAGACCAAGGAAGTGCTGGAATATGCAGTGAATGAGGCTTGGACGGAAAAGGTGGGAGGGAGAACCCTTCAGGAGTGCACAGACAGCCCCCAGACTTTGAAATGTGAGCCTGGAAGTCCCCTTTACCATGGTTATCTTAACATCCTTCTGAGTATGGGTCTTGGTTTGAAAGACAGGTGTCTGCTAAGGAAGGCAGGAGCCTCCCTTGGAATGGAAAATGTACTCCCCTTTCCTCTGAATTATTATAATTTTGAAATTAAGGGACTTTCAGGCAAAGATATGAGAAATAGGAGTAACAGTTTTTTACCAGTATGTATAACAAGGCAAACAAACAACAATAACTGCAGCAGTAACAACAAACAGAACCAGGAACCCAGNGAACCAGGAACCCAGTGCCAGCCTCTCTTGGCCGCAGGCCCTTTCCCCTGGGTGCAGTTCCGGTCACAGCCGGCAGGGGCGCTGCGGCTCCCGGTGGGCGGGGCGGGTGCGATGGGTCCCCCGCGCCTGCAGGGGGAGCTCCGGATCGAGCACGGGGAGCAGGCGGCAATGGCGG
>VXBT01001189.1:1565794-1641050 GCA_013400235.1 Oriolus oriolus | reverse complement strand
ATTTGGGACTCTTGCGACACAGGGTCAATCTACTGCACTCAACCTCTCCAGCACTGACATCCAGTTCCCAGTGCTGATTCCTCCATGCAGCCCTCTTATCACCAGTTTCAGCCCCACGGGAACAGGAGGGACATCCTGCCCTAGGAACAGCTGCCAGCAGCCTCAGCAATACCTCCCACAGTCCTGTATCTTCACACCCTCCTTCACCCTTAGACAACTCCAAGCCCACAGTCACAGTCAGTTTATCTCACAACTCATTCCAGTCCTCCCCAATAGTTTTCCCATCATGTAGCACTCACTTCAAAAAATCATTCCTGAAGAGAGTATTTTTCAACATCTAAAAATATTTTTTGCTCTTTGTTTTGGGATAAAAAATAACAGCTGCAAAGGTGCTGCAAGTCTCACACCAAAGAAGTAATTCCTAAGTACTTCTATTAAGAGAACCTTGAACAACCCTTGAATCTTCTCACCAACCCTAGGTACAGCCACAGACAGCTGAAGATCTTGATGAGTTCCCAGTCCACCTGCTATTTCACAGACCAGTGTTGTGGAAAAGCTCTTCAAAAGTCTCTCACCTGCTCTTATGTGATTCAACGAAGCCAACATCCGGAGCATGAAGGAAGCTGGAACAGTGATGGTGTTTCTGGTCTCTTCCAGCATTAATTCATTACGAGTTATAACCTGGAGGCAGGGAAGGGAAAAAGCCAGCATCAGAAATAAACCCAGAATTATACTGCATCGATATGGGCTTGTAGATACAAAGCTTCTATTCAAAAGCCATTTTACAGAGTCCAAATTTACCATGAGGGAGCAATATTTTAATAATTGCTATTGAATACTGTTACACCAGTTGTCAGACAGTGGACTCTGCCTACAGGTATCCAATTGTCTGTCTAAAGAATATCCTAGTAAGATCATGGTTCCATTGTCCACATGCACGGCAGATACTAAGATGAGTGACTAAGAAAAATTTTGGAAATCCTGCATGAAGTAAAGCAGACTGAGGAGAGAAAGTGCTGTTTCCAGATGGCACCCCTTGTAGAGAACAAAGTTCTAGCACCAGTGCTGGCCAAGAATGTGGGAAGGAAAAAAGATGAGGTTACCCTCAACTCCTACCTTCATGCTGCTTGAAACTTTTGGAGAAAATCCAAGGAACACAAGCCATTTTCTATCCCACTTCAGGAACACTCTTTAGCTCCATAATTCTTTGTAAACAGACCTGCAGCTTGCCTCTAAATGACTTGAGAGAGCCAGCTCCTACTGTCTCAGTTTCAAGGGAAAAAAACCCCACTAGTGAATACTTTTAACTTTCTTCCCTCATTCCTTCCTCATGGTATTTCCTTGCCATCCTTCTTTCTTCCTCCATGAATTCTAATCCCACACTATAGCTTGTCTCAGCTTTTAGACTGTATTCCTTTGTTACCATTAAGCACAAAAATTTCTTTAGGTGGAGACAAGTTCTGACCATTTTTCAATCTTTGCTCCCAGATCAGCTGCTGTAAGACAGGAAAATAATGCAATTCTTGTTCTCCCTGAGACTCTTCAAGCCTGTTCCTCACGTTCTAGCGAATGTTTGCAGTGCCCTTCTCCCTTCCCAATCAAAGCACCTCTTTTCTGTCATTCTCACCTGCTTGCCAGGCACTTGGCACAGCTGATCACTCCCCTCACAGAAGCAAACTGAGAAGGCAGCAGGCTGCTGTTGATTCCTCTTTCACTCCCTATTTCTCCAGTGCATCATCAGTAACATCCCCTGACAACCTGTTGCTGAGGCTTTTTTTCTATTCAGAGGTTTGTTCTCATCCCCACTGTCTTTTCCTATTTGCTAAGGTCATGGCCTCTCTTAATTTTAAATACAGGTCTATATCTATATGGAACTATCCTCAAACACAGTGTTTTCTCCCCAGACCTTCCCCCTTCTATGGAAAATTCAGTTCAGGTATGTTGGACACTTATTCCAGCCAAACTTAACATGGTGAAAACTATTTTATTGTTATGAACATCTCCTGTCCCCTACATAGGTATTCCAATAAAGGGATTAAATTAAAAAAGAAAAAACATGTAAAATTACAAACTGCACTACAGTTGATTTTTCTGAAAGATCTATGTTTTTTATTAAAGAAAACATAACTAAATATCTAAATAATTTCTAATTATTAGAAATAAAGTGAGAGAACTAAAGTACAGTAATTACTTTCAGCACACATTTATGGTTAGCAATACTTCTAAACCCCAAAGGCTCCAAAACATGTCATGACTAAAGCTGTCACACAGTATGCAAAGAAGTGCCACTTCACTCAGTGCTAAAAAAATGGGAAAGGTTCAAAACTCACAAGTGGATGGTTTGGGGTTTTTTCAAGGGATGTGGGGTGGTGGCTAAGGGTTGTGGGTTTCTGTTTGTTTAAAATATATTTAGCACTACTTAAGAGAAATAATGATTTAAAAACTCCCAGTTTATTATATCCATGCTGCCCAAGAGATTTCACCAAAAAAAATCCCCCAAACTGACCACCCCACAACCAAATCTGTCCTATTATATTACTTACAGAACATCATATAGCATTTTGATACACTATATTATGTAAATCTCTCAAATATGATTATTCAGCAGGCAGCTATATGGTCACCCCAGGCCAGTTGCTATATCCAGTTATTGCTCTGAGGGCAAAATGAAAATAATGAGTTACATAACTTTACATTGGACTTTTATAACTGATTGGGCTTGCAATGTTTGCTTTATTCCATGGACTTTCCATTTGCAATCTTAACCTTAACTCCCTTTTATGCCACTGAATATTTAATAGGATTGATTTTTGCACTCCCTGTTGTTCTGATTATCTTTATATTTGTTTCAGTTTATTTCCTTCAGTCTTCCTGTCATTTATTTGTTTAGAGACAGGCATTACATTCATTTATTAATTCCTGCCAGTTTTCCTTCTATATCTGAGTGTTCACACTTCTTCCAACTCCTTTCATGTACACAATACCAGATCATGTTATATAATTTCTAGGAGAGCTGACGAAATGCAACGTGCCAAGGATATGAAAGTCAGCTGTTCTGAAGGGCAGCTTTTCATTTGCAGCTCATTTGTCGAACATTAAATAACTCTGCTAATTCAATATCAGTAATTTGTACCAAAGGCTTTTATAGAATTAAAGATACAACATTACCATGAAAAAGGAGGAAAGGTTCTTACCTCATCTGCAAGTTTTCTGTTAAAAATCTTGGATTCTTCCAGTGGCGACCAAATTTTTATATCATAATCAATACCCGAAGAGGCCAGAACTAGAAGTAAGTAACAGTAATTCCAAATTAAATGTGTTATGTCTTTATTGGTATTTTCTGCCCTTAAATGGAAGAAAAATACTTCACTTGAAGCATTTATTTGCAAATGTCAGATCTCATGCTGAACAGAGCTTGTAATTACCAAGTCTCCCCATGAGGTCTGCACTATAGATTATATGGTTTTGAATCTATCTATATATATATATATATATGAAGAAAACAAATGCAAGCATCAAGAGCCCCGTTTTATATTTTAAAAAACACCAGAATATACAAAAGATAGAAGCAGAAAGTAAGAGCAAACCCAGCCACTCCTAATACATTTCTGCTGATAAGTATATGCATTAATAACAAAGCTCTAGGATTTGTAGACCCAGGTAAAAAGGCAGAACCAAGATAATTTCAAATGTACATTTGATAATTTCAGTGAATTTCATGTAAATTTATTTGATATTTAAGTATAAAGATGCAATGGATGCTGTTATAAATAAGGTATGAAAAATGTGAAAAGTGGCAGAACATTCTCTAGATCATTGCACAAAAACCACTGCAGGAATTAAAATTCCATAGAAAGGTGTCAGTAACTGGGAAACTGAACAAGATTAACTGTCCTGCAAGGAGGATGACCTCTCTTAAGGACACTCTCAGAGTGTGACAGAGAGACAGTCACACTCCAACAAGAAACCAGCAAAGCTACAGGGCACTCTGAAAGGTGCTTCCAAAGGGAGTATACAGCTCAGGACATTTACAAGAACTCAATGTCAATAAAAAATTTAAAAGTTCAATGCCTACCCTATGTAGGACAGTATTCCATGTTTCCCCAAACTGTTAGAAAAACCCCCAGCCTCTTCTGATATTTTAAACCAACTTTACTTGCTAATTCACTAATAGCTGACTCTTAGTATACAGCCATGTAAGCTGTGAAAGAAGAAACAGCACAAATACTTTCTCTGACTGTATCAGAAGCTGCAGGATGGTTCAGATTTTCCAGCTACATGGATTCCTTCTACTGCTTTGGCCCATCTTTTCTATGAAGATTTTCCTCTAAATACAAATAGAATTTCTATGAATTTCATTAATTCTTCTAATCTCACAATGCCAGTGAGAGGGAGACACCCACTTCACTGCGTTTTTCTGAACAGAGCCAAGTAGAGACCAGATTCCAATATAATTTCCCAACTATTGCTGGCATTTCAGCAACCCTGTATTTCCCTCATTAGTGTCATAGACAACATTTTATGTGTTGAGGGCAGCAAAAAATTGAGATTCTTATTATTACACCTGACAATATTTCTATAAATTCTGTGTCAGGAGCAGTTTAATTTCAATAAATTTTTGAGTAAGGAGGGATTTAAGGGCCAAAGGTCATTAGTAAGAGGCAAATTTAAAAGCAGTATTATCTAAATTATATGGGGAAGCATGAACAATAGTTCATTAATCATTGCAATGCTCTGTTGAGACAGAGTTTAAGAGCGAGCTTTACAATGCTCTAGCGCAGATAAGCCGGACACGCGGAGTGTGAGAATGCTGCTCTTACTGGGGTCGAAGGGGTGAGGCTGCAGACAGTTCACCACGTGGTTGTCAGCCTCCAGCAGCATGAGGTGCTCAGCAGTGTGGCGGTCCCAGATGAAAATGTGGCCGCAGTCTGAACCACTCATGACAAAGTTGGATCCCCAAAAGTTGGCTTCCTTGATCTGCAAGAAAAACAAAACTTTGTAAGGCCCAGCCAGTGAAAAACCCATTCAAGAGCACACTCCTGTGTCTGCAATAACACTGCTGCTGAAGGAAGAGCTCTGCCCATGCAGAAACAATATTTAAGATATTTTAAAGGAAACATTTAAAGAAGAATGATTTAAAAAAAGGAAGTTCAGAAAGTTTTAGATTTCAGAGCAAAGTAGCTGCTAACAGGGAAAAAAAAAAAAAGAGAGGAGTTGGGGCAGACTGAGCAGTTTGAAAACAAATGTCAGCAGATTTGTCGCTTTCTAAAGTGACAGGAATGATACAGGAGACAGGGGTATACATGGTGTTCTTAGGAAGAGTTTGGCTAAGTTAGAGTGTGTGACAGGCTAATCCCTGGGGGGGATTTTCCATTTACAGAGAAAGAGGAGACAAGACAGAAGCTTACGAAAACTTGGGGGTGGGAATTAACTGGGTCTGACAGATAAAAATGGTCATGAAATCAAAAACATAGGAATTTGCTATAATAAATAAGAGAAAAACTAAGACCTCTTGGCCCAATGCCAAAATTAAAGTTATAAATCACTGAACAAATGAAGGCATCCAGGTAGAAATGACCCTTCAGCTTCACCTATTACAGCAAGAGTAGAAGGAAGTGCCTCCCAGTCACAAAATGTGGTATTGTATTATAAGAACAATAAGTATTGTAAGTATTATCAGAACGACGTTATTATCTGATAACAATTTATGCATATTAGCTATATTTTGGTACAGATTCATAACTTATTATTTACATTAGGTATGCTATTTGTATTTCTTATATATTATTTATAAACAATTCTGTGTGTGGTGAATGTATTATCTGTTCATTGTGCATTTACTAATTCAGTGGGAAAACAGAATTTGGAACTGACTGCAGCTGAAGTAGTCTGTCCTGTGAAACAGAGCAGCAGAGAAATGATCAATACTGCAGGCCAGGAGAAATGGTAGCAGGATCAGATATCCATTTCCTTGAAATATAATGTTGATACTATGCTACACCTGCTACATTCAAGATACCCTGATGATTACAGCCTTAAAGAATGTGCCTTATTCAATTTCTGAGCCAAAAAAAGCCATCCTAAAATATTTTTTTCCAAGAAGCAACTATTAGGTTTCCTAAATGTAGAATATTCTTTCCATGCCAAGGCATCTCTTGCCCTGCCTTCCTATAAAGTTGTAACCCAAATGATGCCAAACAATTAGTCTGAACAAACAAGAGCAGGTCACTTCCTTCACTAAAGGTAAGAACCTTCTTCAGAAGTCACTTCTGATTTTACTCAGAGTAGGACCTCAAAATAACCATTGTTAAATTATATGAATTTGCTGTCCCGTGTCCTCTGCAGGTGAGAGGTTTGATGGGGTGGCAGAGGGAGAAGGGACATTGAAACAGCAGTCAGAAAGCTCAGTCATGAGATGCGAGCTGAGAGCTCCACAATAGTCTGGGGTTCATGCTGCAGGAAAAAGCCTGGGAGGTTAAAGTGTAGATGTAGGATTATTATTTTGAGAGCCAGCAATACATCTTATAAACTCTTTTAATTGACAAACCCTGGGCAAGAGATACCTGTGCAAGCAGGAGTTTACTGTGCAGCAGCTTGCAGAGCTCACACAGACCATTTCCAATGTTGGAAGTTCAGTTTGGCATTTAAGAGGAACTCCAGCATAAGGGACAGAATTTTGAGACTATTTACACAGAATCCTACTGTAAATAATTTTCCAGGTAAGGCTCTAAAGAGGGCCAACCCTCTATCCTTCTCCTTCTTTTTGCACATTTCCCTCAGAAAATGCCTGAAGAGAAGGGCAGAGATGCTGCCTTGTTCTGTGCTTTGCCTCAGCTACCTTGATACAGACTCAGGTAACAGGGTAAGTTGAACCCTTAGTGCTGTTAGAAATATGTGCTTTATTTCCAGCATAAGTATGCCCAGTTTTAAACTTCAGGCTCGGTAGATCTTTGTCTATAGAATGTGTCCCAATGGCTGCAGTCAGTGCAATAAAGTCATCCTGATGTATCTAAAAATAAACCAGAGAAGCTGCATTCCTGAGTTCTGTAACAAATCAAATGAATATATTAATCTTTCATCAGCTTTTGTCTTCTAGCTCCTCTTAATATATATTTTTGTTATCCTGTTACATCTAGATTATCCCCAGTAATAAAAAGCTTTTAATTTTAAATGATGACCTCTTCCTGTCTCCTTTGTATTCTCTTACTCATACTTCTCAATACTCATAAAATCTAATTTTAGCACCACAGAAATGAACAGAATTGAAATTAACATTTAAAAATCTTGGTTTTCAAACTCATGTACACACTTCTGTATGTAAACACAATGTATCCCGTTTATCATTTACACTCAGATGCTCCATTGAAGAAAAGTTTCTAAAAGTCACTGTTTTAAAAGTGGTACTATAAAAAAAATATAAGATTGCCCATTAAAGTCCTCAAAAATAAGGAAGAACCAGAATTATTCCATTCTCCTCCATCACCTTTATTATATATATGTATATATCCCCATATATATGTATATATACATAAAAATTATATACATATATATAAAAATGGTTCATGTAATTGACAACAGAGCTTTGTCCCTGGGCTGCTCAGGTGTGTAGGAAACAAAGCTTTTTTAAGCTTTCTCCTTCAAAAATTTGAAAGGGAAATATTATCAGCCCTTGCTTTCCAGGAATGAGGGTATCACTCAAACCAGCAGGTTAAAATGAAGTTTTAAATAGAGACCAACAGGGAAAATAAAATTACCTTTTCTTTCATTCTGTGCATTCCTTGCCATAGGTGCTTGTGTGAAACAAAAGCAAAGAGACCAACCCACACCCCCAAGAAACCAAACAACAAAATCTGTTAAATAATCTATGCAACAACAGATATGTAGATGGAGATTGAATTAAGAGTCCTTAGATGAGCTCACTTTTAGTATCTCTTAACCACAAAGTGCTTGATGCCAGGACTTTTAAACTAATGGGAGTTTGAGCAATTAAAATCGATTCCTGAAATACAGTGCAAAACTGCTTGTCATTAATCAAGGTTTATTCTAAGCCCTGTTGTTTATCTAGACTGAAATATGTATTTACTGAAGCATTTTCCCCAGTGTAATCAAAGCTATTCACACAAACCCTAGAAAATGGCTTTGTGGGTAAAGGGACTACTCCTCACATCAGCTGCACAATAAGACAACAGCTACCCTTGCAAAATAACACCTAAAACTCAGAACTTCACATCTTCAAAGTATTGCAAAAAAGCAAAAGAAGCAATAGCAAGAAAAGCAGCCTCTGTTTTTCATGCACCGTTGCTTTACAAACACAATAACTGCATTTTTCTTAAAATTCAGCATTTTATGTGAAAAAGACAAGGCATCTACTAGCTAAATTATAATTTAATAACTAGCACTAGTTCCTTTTTTTAATTCAGAGATGTCAAGGCTCTTCAAAACTGTGATTTAATTCTTACTTTCCCTTCCAAGCTCTTCAAAATTAAAGATTAAATAATAATTTTGAACAGCTTGGAAGGGAAAGTGAGGATTAAATCCTAATTTGGAAGGTAGGCACATTTTATACCATTTAAGCTGAGAGAGAAAATGAAAAATAAGACAAATATCCAGATTTTAAAGGATGTTAAGGGGAGAGAGTCTTAAATTCAGGAATACTTAAATGCCTTTCACAGTGACACGAGCCACACTAATTTTAATTTTCATTTAGAGCAAATTCTGTGCCTTCCAAGTGAACACAGAAGCCAAAGTGCTTACAGTGCATCCCAATATCCTTTTTGGCAAGCACAGCAATGGGCAGCTACGCTGAGTGAGTCCCTAAAGCCCCGCAGCCCCCGCAGCCCACAGAGTTTGTACCATGGTCCGGGAGTTGCGGTGACCTTTATAAACCATCTTTATCAAGGGGCGCCTGATATTCAGCGTTTCCAGCTCTTCCATCTCCTTCCTCTCCTTCCTCCTCCTGAAGAGCTCCTGGATGCGGGCGACAGCGGATCGCCTGTGAATTCCAGAGAGAACAGCACTGAGAGCCCCTCCCCGAACACTGCAAGGGGCTCTCAAAAATCATCATTAGGCACTCCAACACATTCTCCATGAGTTTTAAACAGACATCAACATAATCCCAACTGTAAAATTACAGACTTGAATTTTTTCCATCCTGGCTTACAACAAGAAGAGCATGCAAGACAGTGGAATGTCAAGTGATGCCAGGTTTTATTCCCCCTCTGTAGAACAAACTTCAGCTGTTGGCAAAATTCACATGCTATTTTATTTTCATCCTCCACCCCTATTGAGGTAGCAAACTTCTGAAGTGGAAAAAAAAAAAATCTATGCCGGAACAGAAGTTTTTAAATTTTAAAAAGCCATTAAGGATCTAATGCATCTCTCAGTGTGATTTGGTTTTTCCTAAGATTTTGTCCAATTTATTTATCTTCATTATTTCTCTATGACAAGACTCAAGATTTAGACAGCTTTTAAAAAGTTCCTACTAAGGCAAAAGATGATTTGAGATCAATTATTGGAGCAGCTATCCCATATGGTAGCACTAAGGTTTACAGCTGGAGGTTTCCTAAAATAACAGAGAAAAAAAGTGCTAAATTATGTCATTTGTTTCGTGAATGTTTAATTCCAGGAACTTATTTTTTTATTAATCTGTGAAAAGAACTTGGTGTCAAATTTTTCCTGTTTAGCTCTTCAATTTGCAGATCCTCATAATTCCAGCTATAACCAGACAGTCACATCCCAGTTCTTTTCCTTCTGCTATTCCTTGTCATTATCAGCTTTGAGGTCCTGACCAAAGTCCAAGGGGAATGTCACTCTCAAGAAGAAGCAGGTACAGATTTTAGCAGAATGCAAGGAGTGAAATTATTATGGCAATTTATATGATCCTAAAAATTAAACTGATCCAGAAACTCACTACACTGCTGCCAGAAGGTAACCTGAATTTTTTAAAGTAATGTTGTCCAGTGTTTTAGTTACTGATCCTAGAGACTCCAGCAACAAGTCCTCTACTCCAGAAAAAGCTCCCACCAGATCTGTCTCATAATTAATCCTCTCAACCAGTGATCTGCTTAGATTTTTGTCTAATTTTTGCTATAGGAGAAAGTTGCACCAAAAAGTTAAGGTGAAATAAATGTTATGCTGCAGCTAAGCAAAGAAGGAAAAGGAATGTAAGTCATTAATACAAATTTATTTACTATAAAAACAAATAAACCAACAAACCACACACTGTTAAACTAAGACAGATCACCTAATAGAGCTGAGCTTTTAAAATAAATTTTGGTCCTTTTTTTATAGAAACCAGAAGAGATTTGAAAGCACCAGCCAATAGATCCATTTAACAGTGTGCTATTTATTACAATACATTTCTTAGATGTTTGCCTAGCAAACAGCACCAGGAAAAGCAGACTACTGCTACTTCCTTGGTGAGAGTTTTCTATCCTTTCAGTCCCTAGGCAATTTCCTGGTTCATCCTTTTTATACTACAGTAAATAAATACACTGTATTTTTAGTTAGTCCTTATAATATGCAGAGTTTCAACTTTAATCTTCAACAGATTTAAGAAGAGGGTTCTTCACAACGTCTTCATACAAAGAAGGGGGGAAAAAAAAAGAAACCCACGTTCTTTATCTACTGTGCTTTAAAGATCATTGAATTATTCTTCCAGTTTGCTTCTACATAAAGGAAAAAGGGTGGCATGCCCATGATAGGCTGCATCAAACGCTTAGAGAAACTTTAAATAATTACTTGTGCATATTTGGGTTTTACTTGCTTTTAAGAAAGATGGTGTTTGTGTGAGAAAGTAAACGCACCTATCATTTACTGTGATTGCTTTTTGTAATTCTGGTGTATTTATTAACATTCATTAACCAAACAGGTGCAGTGAAGAGGCTGGAAAGTTAAACATCATTAGGACTGACAGACCAGAAGACTTGTCCATCTGTTTCAGAAGGGTTACTTGCTGGACAGCACTAACAAGTCTTGGGATTAGAAGATGGTATTAAAGTAGCTAATTGGTAAAGCAAAGTAGTTTCTTGCATAATTTTTCATCCAAACATTTCTAGAAAAATTAATCTCCTCCTCTCCATTCCTCTAGGCTGAAATATGCAGACATTACTAACAAACCTCAATACTACTCAGCAGTCAGGATCATGCATTTTAAAATAAAAGCAGAAGAACAGAAGCAACTTTTGGTTGAAACTGTCTTTCAACTAAATGGAGCTCCGAATTTAACATCCTGATTTTGGACCTGATTTTAAAAGGAAAATGGATTTCTATTTAGTTATCTTGTGAAGTCGATGATTACCTTCATGAGGGAGAAGGCAGCCAAGCACACACAGCTCTAACTGTGATACTGTGATCGAGCCCTTAACAACACCCTGCAGAAAGCAGGAACGTGCCTGAGGCAAGTCTGCTCCAGAAAACATAAATACGAGCCCAATTTAATGACATTTCAGAACAAAGAACATTATAGGAAAAAGGCTTCTCTCTGAGAGGTATTACTTGTTGGTAACTACAGATTTTCTATGCATTTTTTTAAGTCCTACACACACAAGATTTTTAAAATCTCACTTAGCTGTTTTCATTTGTATTTGTGATGAGCAATTCCTGTCTTTGCCAACACAAACACAGATAGCAGCCTCATCACTTGGAGCATCAGTGGGTACAGAAGTGTGCTGTGCAATTTGAACTGTTCTGAGGTTCAGCTTGAGCTGAGCCTGGCTGAGAGCTGCTGCTTCCCTTCCAAACTGCTCTTCCAAGCACACAATGTCAGACAATGGAATTTATGCACATTGTGTCGGCACTCCTCAGGCGGCCCCATCGATGGGTACAGTTCTAGGAAGGATTCACAGAGCACTGCTTTTCCCCTTATGATCAGCCAGGTTTGAAGTCTTCAAAGTTAATTGTTGTAATTAATTATCAAAAGTCCATTTAACTTAAGCCTGAGATGAATGGAATAGCGATTCAGAAGTGAAGCCGTATTTTTTTTAGTTAAACATAGGTTCAAACCAAGCAAACAAAAAAACCAAACCCACAAAAATCCGGTGATGCAAACTGATCCACAGCTACATATTGTAAATGGAGAGAAATGGAAAATATGTATACACATAAGTTAAGCCTTAAAATATCTAAGTTGTCACATAGGGCATTTTCTGTATATTTAGAAATTCTGAAGTGTAACGAGGATTTTTTTAAAATAAAAATCTGTACAATTTGAACAATTAAATAACTGGTTTGTTTGTTAAAGGACAATAATGTAGAGGCTGCCATAAAACTCATCTGGTACCCGAGATAACCCTGCTTCTTCCAAACACCATAATCCCAGACTGATAATGGTCAGTCTCCTGAGCTCAGCTGCAGCAGCTGGATGCAGAGCTCACGTCTCCCTGCTTCCTTGCTCCATCCCTCTTGTCTCAGCTCTGCACTGAGTGTTGAGCTCAGTATTGATTCCTTCACTACTAAGGATTTTTGTCACTTCTTTAGTTTCCAAATGTACTTACACACAGACAAACATGGTCTCTTTTTCATAGCAGACAGCTTTGGGCTGGAAGGGTCCTTAAAGGTCATCTCATTCCAAACCCCTGCCAGGGGCAGAGACATCTTCCACTGGACCAGTGCTGAGGACCACAAAACCTGATTCCTTCTTTTGAGCTCTTTCAAGTTAAGATCTATTTTTTATCCCCTCTTGTTGCTATCTTCTCCTTTGAACTATTTTCCCTATCCAAAACAATTGCAGACAACCTAAGGCTTATAACCATAAACTTAGATCTTATTTCTCCAGTGCCTTATGGTCATTTGGACAATGCTCTCAGGCACATGGAGTGATTCCTGGGGGTGTCCAATGGAGTCGGACTCAGTTGTGGGTCCCTTCCAACTCAGGGCATTCCATGATTCTGATATTATTTGTGTGTGTATCTAAACCATTGCAGCAAACCCTTGATCCAGGTCTGTCATTTCTTCACTGATCTGGTAAAGGAATCCACCTGCCAGCTACCACTGTCCTGCCCTAGAATTCCAAAGGCTTGTCTTAACCACCATATTAAAAGAGATTCCTTGTCTGAACACCAACATTTGATTATATTTCTGATATTAATTACTTCCTTTAGAAGCCTCTGAAGCTATGGAAGAGATTTACTGCTGCTGTCAAATTTCAAGCATTAAGATAGCCCAACACCAAAGGCAAAACCATCCTGTTAACAGCACACTGACACTACCCTAAAGCCCAAGTTATTTCACTGCTGATCCATACAAAAAGAAATGTTTACTGTAATGCCCTCCTAGGTCATTTCCCAGCTTTCAAACACAATCAATGTTTCAACTATTCTCAGCCACAAAACATTTTTAAATTTTCAGTTGATATGCTGCTGAATGATGATGAAAAGCAGAGAAAAAGACTGATAGAAAATTCTATGCTGAATGCATCATTTATTTTATATTAAATTTATAGCAACATGAAACTAATATTCCCCTGGGCTGTGCTGAAGAGCTAAAGAACTCCTTGGTAAGCATGCTGAATATAGAAAGAATGCCTATTGTAAAATTCAAAGTACAAAAGGCACACAGATTCCTGAACCTCTAAGAAAGAAAGCTGACGAGTTAAATCCAGGCATTCCAATTGCAGCTAAGATGGAAATAAAAGACAAAGAAACACAGATCTGCACTATTTTCCTGGAGGCATTTAAAATATAGGACTCAGGTTAAGTCTCTTATGGAATTTCATCCTGCACCTTTGTCCTTCCAGCCACACAAAGCCAAGATGTTCATTTTCATCATTAGAATGACTTTGGGCCATTTCCCCTCTCGATGGCCTTTGGCTGAAATCACAGCAGAGTTTCTCCCTCGTAGGGCATATGGCCAAACACAATTACCCAAATTGCCTTATATGTTCTTACAATTGCTTCCCTCAAGTATTTCAATGAAGAACATGAGATCAAGTGACTTTTTCCTTTAACTTCATTAAAAGCAATATTGTATAACATTTAGCATCTATCTTGCTAAATGTGTATTACCCAGTATAACTCTAATAATTATGCTCAGTTCCATAAACTTGTTCAGGCAAAAAATATAAATGGTCTTTGATCCATGTAGTCCTTATATTTTTGTCCAGAACTGGATGTTCTCTACTACCAGACAAAGCAAATCAGCAGTAGCCCATGCAAATAGAACTCATTCTTCAGCAGCTCAATTATTAAAAAGAAAAGGTATTTTTTTTCCACAATCTACACACTTCTCAAATTCCATTAATTTCTATAGCACACAATAAAAATGTTAATAGGTTGTAAAACGTATACACTGCCATTTCTTTTCAATTTCCATGCAACACATGCAGCTAAATATAACTCAAGCAATATGCTCTGTAATTCATAGCATTTGAAGTATAGCAATTCTTAAAATGCCAGTTAGATGTGAAAAACAAGAACCTGATAAATCCAATATATGGCAATAAAAAGGAGGAGGGGAGGAATAAAATAATTAATTACCTCATTATTCTATCACCTATCGCTGTTCCTCTGATATTATATCTAGTAAAGGGAATAACAACTGAAGTCATTCACAAATGCTGGGTACCATGTTTTTCAAAGGTTAGCATCTCTTACAAAATGTGCTCTATGAATTCCAACTGAGAAGGCTCCTTCCCAGTGCATGAGTCAGTATATGAGACTACTTGGATTTCAGCAAAAATAGTATTCAGATTATATAACAACACACAAAGTTAAGTTACAAAATGCAGTAATTCTTCATAGATCACAGCAGCTGTAACATCATTTCCGTTTTACAATCATATTTCTTTAGATTTTAACCTACTAGTTGTAGCTTTTTCCAGGCTTAGCCTCCACCCCCAGATCAACTTCAAAGTCCAAACAAAATTAATTCAGTAATTTAAGTAGGAAATCAGCCCTCAGAGAGCTGTTTTGACTAATTTGTGAAAATTAAGATCAATACATTAAAACCTGCACGCTATGTATGAAGAACATTTTGCATAGATTTTTTTTCCCCTCCCACAAATTACAATGTACAATGTTACCTCTGTTTCAACTAAACTTGCTGGACCCAGAAAACTTTAAAGAAGAAATGCCCTTGCATATGTCCATATTGAAAGGCTTGCACATCTCATCTCATTTGTCAGAGAAGGCACCTTTTCCTGGAGATTCCCTAAAATGCACAGGAGGTTATTTTCTCTGGTGAGTATCTAGCTAAACTGCTCTGCTGTACAAAAGAGGTTTAATTTTATTTTCATTTTGAAATATTCTGTGCACTTCCTTATCCACTTTGTTAAAAAGAACATGCACTGACTGGCCCAACAACGTGAAAAAAACAAAATAACTGCTTAGCTTCTCTTAGCCACTTGTGAAGGCCATTCCTATAGTGATGCTCAGTGGCTACAGAAATGCTGCTGAAAAAAGTCAGATGTCACATTCTCAATTCTTTCTTTTAAAGAAATGTCCTTCTGTGTCAAAACTTTTCCTAGCTGACTCCTAGTCAACATGCAGCTGACTCAGCCAGTCAACCAAAGGATCATGGTATTTCTCCAGATTTTGCTGCTGCTACTTGAAGTCCTTTTCAAAATATTAAAGCAGGTGCAGACTTTGCCCAGTCCTTCCTGATGGCTCAGTTTCAGGTTAGTTGGTGAGAAACCACCTATCCTCATTATGTTTTGAGATTTATAAGCATCCACAATATGAATTTATGTCCCTTGTATCTATTCTTAGATTATCTGAGAAGATCAAACCCTCAGCTTGAAAACATCAAAAGTTGGATTTGTACCCAAATAATATTCAAATAATGGAAGCTCTGTAAAATTAGATTTGCAAAATAAGCAGTATTTATTCATAAATATGAAATCTACATCCATCTTACTAAAAATAAGGTGAGATGCGGCAGGAACCTCTCAATTTATTTAACTGTCTAACAGAGCTATCAAAAGGGTCTTTCTGCCACTTCTTTCCTTAAGAGGAAGCTACAGATCATGATTTCAGAGTACAGAATCAGAAATCTACCCTTCTTTTTCAGTGGAGAAAGTTGTACTTCATAATGGGAAAATGACTCTCAGAGTTTCCTTTATCTGAATTTCTCCACCTGTGGAGTTTCTGCTCAATGTAAACAAGACCTATTTGGTTTATAAGAAAACACAGACTAAAGAAAAAGAAATTGATTGTAGATGAAGCTGCTAATGCTACATTCTGGAAAAGGCTTATTAGTCAAACAGTTTTTAGCATTCTGTTTCAGGAAGCTACAAAGAAAAAAGAAACTTTTTTCCTTCATTACACAAAATACATTCACAAAAAGTAGATTATTGCAGGCTAGTCTTTCTTCTCCAGAAAGAAAAAAATCCCTCCAAACCAAACCAAAAAAAAAAAAAAAAAACAAAAAAAACAAAACCCCAAAGCAGCTCCCCTTAAGTATTCCCGAGAGAAAAAAAATCTACAGATATGAATGCCATTAATTATCTTACGACACATTGGAAAGTAAAGTATTAGATAAACTTGGGAAAATGAGCTTTAGTAAAGGAACTGTTAGGTAACACAATTTACTGAGTGAAGGAAGAGAAAAGATGCCTACAGAAAGCATCCTGGTGGAGTGAAGCCCGAGACTTGCAGGCAATTTTTTGCCATGTATTGCTAATAGTCCTTGAGCAGGGTATAGGAATAGAATCATGCAGCACATTGAGGGTGGGGAACTTATTAATAGAGAGGGGACTGTAGGGCCTTGAGAAAAAGAGGTGGGTAGAAAATCAGCAGGATAAAATTGAGTTACACACCTCTGAGCTTCCTTCTGGTGAAAAGGAACACTCATTCATTAGGAATGACAAGGCAGGAAAGAGTGCAGGGTGCTGGGCTTGTGCCTGACCACGAGCCCCCATGGGAACAGCCACAAGCAAGAGAGGAGGAGGACACAGCTCCAGCTCATTGTGCTCAGAGAATCCTCTCTAGACCAAGAGTAACAATCACAGAATTACTCCAGCAAAACCCAAACAGTGCAGGGGACTGGGCTACCACATTCAGGCAAGAAGTGAAACATGAAGAGCAGACAGAAACCAGCATAATGGCAGGAAACCCACAGATTTTACTGCTAAAAGTGAGAAAAAACTTGGCACTCAGTCTAAGGAGACAAAACCTGAAAATGGACAGGATGAACATCATTCAATGATGAGCACTGGGTGTGAAAAATTCTTTCAATCAAAACAGAATGTTAGCACAGGACAAAATGACCAATTTTAGTTCATGTATACACGTGGTAGCAGCAAGGCTTTGAGTTAGCTTCCTACTTGTTAAGGGACATGGGGGATTTTGTATAAATTTGATCGGTTTGTGAAAGGGATTTAGGCTACAACAACCACCATAGTAGTAGTAGAGAGGACTTCCAGTTCCTTTCACTCTAATATGAGATATAAATACTATGAGAGCTTATAGCTATAGCCTTTAAGAACATCAAGGTCTGCTTCCTTTCTGGAAATCCAAATTCCTTTGAGCATACACAGGATGTGTGCTCTTACTCAGTATCTCAGAGTGCATTTACAAACTCCTAAAACCTGAAGAATAGGAGGGAGTGTAATGCTCAGAAGTTAAACTAGAAAACTTCGCTGCTTGCACACACATAAAAGCAGAACAAAATGATCTGGTCAGGCACTAAACCTGAGCAATGAAAGCCTGCAGGCAACCCTAAACCAACACTGATTACAAAAAAAACTTTTTTTCAGATTTTATTTGGGGGAAGAATAAGGGAGCAGGGGACTGCATAAGGAATTTTAATTATATCATTCATTTAGTTGAATGGTCTTTCCTAGGTGATAAATTTAAACTGTTACAGGAAGAAATCTCACTGCACACAGAGGAAAGAAAGCATGTCAGATGAGTTGTAACCTCATCTAGGATGTCCCCACTAGTGTGAAATGGTAACAGCTGTGTGATACCTGGAAGTGTCATTCTTATCACATTACTACAGAAACTATTACATTGTGGAGACAACATGGTGCATGAGGAGAAGCTATGAATCCTGCTTGAAAATGGAGATGGGATTAAAATTGCAGGGCTTTTCACAGCTTGCTCTTCAATCACTGGATCATAATGAACATTGGCTCTGCAGGGGAAAATATTTCTGCCATTCCATATCTGCCTACAAATACTTAGTACTGCATGGAAAGTTAATGGATTAAGACAGAATCTGTGTATATTGGCTTCTTCATAAAAGCTGTCATTTAGTGAGCAGAATTACTTGTGCTTTGTAATAAACAACCACTGACTGTTCTTTTTGTCACTACTGACAATGTGGTGGCTTACGACTTCTATTTTAACTGCAAATTATTCAAATCCTTCTCTAGAAACAACTATTAAATTCTTCCTGATTTCCTAATGAATACATATTGTGAATTCCTGTAAAGAATTTGCATTGCTAGCATAAGGAATTAATAGCACTGCCTTTGAACAGGAGTAAAGCAAAGGCATCTGACACAAGGTTAAATTACATCTAAAACTAGTAAAAAAGGTATTGTCTGAAGTCTAACAACAGAAGTATTGCTAAAATAATTTTACAGTTTTGAAATTAGTCAACAAAGGTATTAAACCAACAATAGCAAACTGAGGGCTCAGTTTACTGAATGATCAAACAAGTATGTACAGCTGTTTATATTTAAAAAGGCACAAAGCTTACTAAATGCATCTTTTATTAATGGTAACAGCTAGCAGTCTATCTTTTCTTTTTCCTGACATACATACTGATATTTAATAATCAACAAAAGGAAAAGGATTACAGTTTCTCTTTCAGAGAAAAGGAAGAATGAAAAATTGAACACATCAGTTTTAATATATGTACTACAAACACACCATTGCTGAACAACAGCAGTTAAAAGCTCTTGTTTTGCCAAAATAAGAACACCGAAGGTACAGTTGAAAGAAAATGTAGGTCCCTGTACCCAAATTTATGAACTTTCTATACTTAGGACTAGAGGGAGAATAATAAAAAATAAACTGCAAATATTTAGCACCAAGGTATTCAGCAGGCAAGAAATCAGCACAAATAGGTATTAGATCTGTAAGAGCCTTCCTGGCTGGCAGGGAAAATGCAGCTGTACATATCTTACATATAGGCAAATTAGACTCAGCCATCAAGCTCTTGGCCAGTCGTTGAAGAACAACTTACTTTAATTAAGGATATGAGGCCTGAGTTTCTAGATCTTTTATTCAAACAAACAAAACAAGAAAGAAAAAAAAGCAAAAAGCATTTTGCCAAGCAGAGACAAATATTCCCCTCACCTGTGTCCAGGGCCTCCTCGATACCTGGCCCCTGGGATCAGGACAGGATCGTCATCGCTGTCATCGGTTTCCTGCAGAGCCGAGGTCCTGGTGGAGGCCTCGTCCGGAGCTGCGAGCCCTGAGGATTCCGGCTGGGACTGAGGCTCCTCGCTCTCCACGAGCGGGTTGGCAGTGGGGTCGGTGCTCTGGCTGCAAAGGTCTTGGTTTGCACCTTTTTCACAGGAGGCTTCTTCCTCTGCGTTCCCAGAGACAGCATCAGCATTGGGGCCACTTTTTTCTGGTTGAATTCCAGAGTGCTCAGGACCAGGTTTATCTGATACTGCTAAAAAAAAAAAATATTGGGGAAAATAAGTCACACCATTAATGATTATAGTCTATTTTAGAAGACATTAGAAATGGTCACAGAAATTAAATTATGCAAACTGAGTTCATATTTCATTCTCTACTTCTTCCTATAACTCTTTGAAAGAGTACAGATACATACTTGCTTCTGTTGTCTCTATAGCTTCATCTGTATTTTTCAGCTCTTCAGCACTTGCATCTTCCTTGTGAGATTCATCAGGAACACCTAAATTAAGCAATTTAATAGTAAACCACATGATTTCATTTAGATGCACATCTATAATGTAAGCAAATCTAAATGACACCAGCACTCCTAGAAGAAACCAATCCAAGCAATCCACTCCAAAGTCAATGTCTCTTTACTGAAATTTCAGTTATCAGTCACATAAAAGTCAGTATATATAAACCTATCAAGTTGACCAGGTCAATACACTAACAAAGCAAAATGTAGTCATTTCTTGTTCCTTAATGTATTTAAGATCCTAGGCTATGAGAACGTTAGTGGCAAAAATAACATTTGTACTCTTAATACAGACACTTACTATTATTTCTGAAGACAAATGAAGTTATCAGTCTATTAAAAGGGATTTTTAAAAAAAATATTTCTCTGGAACCAGTCATTTGATTTGACCCCACAGATGGCAATGAACTGAGCAAGAAAAACTCATTTAATAAAACACAGTGAAAGCCTGAAAGAAATCTAACAAAATTTTGAGCACTCACTTATGACTGCAAAGTGCAGTTGTTCTATTTTTCTATACAAATTGGGGCACAATATGTCCCTGAGAAGAATAATGTTTTCAGAACTAAAGACAAGATAAGTTAATGTTGTTTATATTTATTTGCAGCTATCTCAGGTTGGTTGGTTGGTGTCTTCTTTCCTAAAAAAATTCATGCTTTACTATGGCTGTATTCTGCCTTCATGTGCATGTCTGAGACTCCCAGTGTGTGCAGTGGGAGTCAGGGACATAGGAGGGCAGAATTTTTGCCTTAGCATTAGAAATTCCACTGTATCTTACGTGTTTCTTCCCCTTCAGGCCCTGACTCGTCTGAAGCTTTTATTTTTACAGAGTCTTCTTGGCCTTCAGTTTTGCAATGACTTCCACTCCCTCTAGAGCTTGAATTTGTGCTGCTCCTGGCAATGTAACATGGAAAAAGAAAATCATTTAGGATCATGTAAATACATCAGATCACTGCAATAGCACAGCCTGACCAACATCATCTTTCTCACTGCAGTCTCACTATTCAAGAGCTCCTGGCAGCAGCTACAACCAAGTCACAGCAAATTCAAAATTCTCTTTTATTGTGTCCATTGCCACTCATCCCACACAATTCCTCTGCATCACAGAACCCTGTTCTCTCCTTCCTACCTTGTTTTTTTAACCTTTAAAGAATGTCTTCATTGCTTTTCCAAATAATGTAAGAACTCCAAAGGATTTGCTTTATTTCACTATTTTCACACTTTTAGATGTATAAATAATCAGAGATCTTATTAGAGGTATGACAAGCTATCAGCTGAGCACTAATAAATAATGTTATCCCATTCAATTAAAGAATTTGACTTAGATAAAATTCTCCAGGTCCTTCACCATTAATTATCATTCCTGTATCTTTTGAGGTATGGACTTTCAGTTCTCAAAGTTATGTTATTTCTCAAGGTTCACTATAAGCTGGTATTTGACATTTACTCCCCATTCATGTTTAGATAATTATTGTGGGACACCAATTTCTGTTTACAATATGGAAAGTGAATCCTTGGGAAATATGTAAAATGCTGTCCTGACTGCCACTGAAGTTCACGTTTTTAGACACTGCCAAAGACTTTCAGGAAATGAAAAGTCTTGTTGCCGAGCTCTCTTAAGTGATATGGCCTCTAACTCAGGGAAATCATTGGACAAAAGCGGAAAAAAAGGCATTATAAGCATGAGTCTCAAGAATTTACACTGTCTCTTTACAAATATCTTCTGACCTGTGTATGTTAGTAGCAAATATTTTATATGCTGCCTTGCTAGAAGCAGCACAGATCATGCTTAGTCAAGATTCGTGAGAAGTCTAGACTTCAGGAATTTTATGTGCCATGTTAAATCAGAGCTTTTACTCATCTTGATGAGCAATATTCTGTATATTCATTGCTGTACTGGATTTGGAGGCTGTAGGGAAATTTTTGTTAGCCCTTTCAGTGTTTCTTCTAAATCCAGAATTTTCAGCACTGTTTCTGAATAGCCAGACAAGAAGGATACTGCTAGACACCAAGCGGAGGATTTTTTGCTATTTTATGTCTTCTATTTTATAAAGTTAATCACAGCCTAAACACTAATATTTGGTTTTGACTCTTAGGAATCTACTTTGTAGCTCAGTGCTCAATTTACATGTCTTCCTCCATTTCATTTGCACAACTTCCAATTCTCAGATTAGGGGATTGTTATTTGTTCTCAACTGGGTCATTTTGTTAGATGGAATTGCATTCTGCTCCTGTTGCTCCATTCTTCAGCACCATGTTTTTAGTCAGCCTCTGAACTGACAATGACTTGCAACTTTGTACTACCAGAAAATGCTTCTTCCTCTCACTACCCACACCACACTTCCCACCACCAAACTCCATGGAGTTTGCTGACTAACTGCAGAATTAGGTAAAAGCCTCATAACTAAACTAATTTTTTCAAAGTTTGCTGGATCTTGGAGGCAAAATCAGTGTTTTAAGTTTCCAAACTGTGAGCAAGGTGTATGTTTTATGTCTAAAGCCACAGCACCCAAGTGTAGTTAAATGTGTTTGGGTTTTGTGGGCTTTTTTCCCCTCAGTAACAATGAGTAAGCATTTCCACTTACTGTCTCCTACAATAATTTTGAAAACATAAGCAGAGGAATAGAAACAAGAGGAGATAAAGTAAGGATGATGGTTGTTTGGGAGATCCCAAGATGCTCTACTTATAGGCTTGGACACAAAGCCAAGTAAATGAGGCCATTAGGCAGTGTGTGTTCATTATGTGCAAAGGATGTCATCACTGTAATAACACCTAAGCATTCCACAAAGTTGCTATCTCAGCCTTGTGCATTCATCTGCACTCCTCAGCCACAGAAATATTCGTTTCAGTGTTTACAGCTCAGGAACTGAGCCACAGAAAGACTTGTTTGCAGAATACCATATGAGAAGTTTGGTAACCTCTGGACTACCATTCCATCACTGTACTACCCTGCTTCATAACATCCTGATATTATGCCAGGGTTTGATAAAAATAGCATGTTTCAAATTATGTTTGCATTATAGAGATTCCCAGTAAATACAAAAAAGAAGCCACTTGTATAAATTTCACATTAAAGTATGGCTATCTTATATTCTGAACGCATTAAGAACTACAGCTATTTCAAATTCTCTAAATACACCTAAAAATAGACATAAACCATAGGGAAAATAATTTATAGCTACACAAGTGTTATTGATATGTACTGATCATGAACTAGTCAAAACCAAAATTAACTCAATCTTACCACTCATCAGTGAAGTCCAGTTTTATTGTGCTTGTAGTCGTTCCTTCTGTACTGTAGTGCAAACTTAAAACTGGTTCACCTGTTCCTGTTCGTGGCTTATCACTCTCTGTAAATATGGGGTTGATAAAGTTTGAATAGGCATTAGTAATATACATAAAGTTGCTATAATTTTGAAGATTAATTTAATTATCAAATGTGGTAGTAACATACATAATGTCTGTTTAAGATCTCTTATAGCCCAAGCAAAAAAGTTAAGAAGTTCCAGAGTAAACACACCAAATTTGCAATGCTTGAAAAATGGTCTAAAATTATTTCTAATTATAAGAGCAAACAAAGGAGATGCTGTCCTTCAACATGCAAGTAAATAAAATTGCAGATAGATATGTGTACACACAATATAATCATTAATAAGCAGATCCATTTTATACTAAATATATTAATAGGATTATAATTTTTTTGGAAGCGGTATCCAGTCTTTTTGCCTCAGTAAATACACACAAAAAAGAGATTATGAGATCCAGACATAATCTGCCTAGAAAACTCACCATCCTCTACTTTGTTGCCTACTTAGAACCCAGACAATTACCAGTACCCCTTAGGTCTGCTGTAAATGGTCAGTCAGTTTTCATAAAAATACTGTAAATTCATATATTAAGAGCTTTATGTTTAAAACCCCCTATTTTATATTATTAAACTGCAAACAGAAGGGGAGCACTTGCAAAACGAGCTCATTCATGATGTCCAAAAGCAGCAGAAGTGAATGGAACTGAGAACCACAGCACATCAGTCACTCATCTGCTGCAGAGATGGTTCTAAGGATGTTACTGGGCTCCTTCAGAACAGAACTGCTCAATGACATCCATCCATCCATCCATCCATCCATCATCCTTGAGTAAAGTTCATGGTCACCATCTATCCACAAATGGCAAATTTGCCATTACTCCTGAAGTTGGGCAGTACTAAAAAGTTCATGGAAAGCACCATCAGACTGAGCCTCACTACAGAAGTGTCATTCTCCCAGAACTCAGAGGGAAGATTTATTTAGTATTAGGAACATTTGAATGGCCACTAAAAGCCTCTGCAGTCTTCCTTTTCATGAATACTGAGCCTTTTATCTCAGGATTATTTGGACAAAACCTTCTGTCCTTTCTTTAGTTTATAGAATACAGAAATGGGACTATAAATATCCTTGCAGCACTGGCAGCACACTGACAAGTGTAATAAAGGAAAAGCTCCAGATCATCTTTGTGGAAGTCAGTTAAATCCTAATGTTCCATTCAAACACAAGCCTACAAATTTCCCCACTAAAAAGGCTGTTATCATAACAGTAATGGCTACAATACTGCCACAGGATACTTAATTTTAAAGATACAATTAAATTATAGTAACTATGAGATAGCACATAAGAATTTAACTTAACAATCAGTGCTCATATTTTTAAACTGCTGACAGGCAGAAGCCCACTCACAGGATCACAGCAGTGATCAGCTGTGCCAAGGAACTTTAAATATGCACTTCTACATGTTCTGAAGAGAAATTTAAAACCCCAAAACATACCACAAAACCCCTGAAAGAACCAATTAGAATATATTTATGTGAAAGAGAATTAACCAATTACAACCATGATCCTAATAATGCACAAGGTATGGGCCTCATTCTATGCAAAGAAAACTTATAGTACCTTTAAAATAAAAGTTCAGTTAAACTCTCGTTAGAGTGGAGAAAGGATAAAACTGATTAAAGAAAGTTTATTTAAGGAACTGGAAACCTAAGAAAGAAATGTAAGGAAATATTTTATAGTGCTATATAGACAGTTTGAACAAAAGTGACATTCTTTCTCTATTTTTTGACAATCTGTGATTTATAAAATCTCTTTGTATAAGAGTCTGTTCAAACTTAAAGCATCCCTTCCTCAGCAAGTAGAAATACTGATCGATCCCAAATATTGTACAAGTCACCAGGAATTGACACTGAAAGTCAAAAGTGACACAGTTAGACAATTCATCAGCTTCCTTGTAACAGCTACAGATCTTTAAGTTGGGAACCCAGCTAAAGACGGACAATTTCCTGCTGTGAATAATCCAAGACAGCACCCAAACAATGACTGCACTCATGGACTTCCTACTGCTGTGCAAGGTTGGCTGCAGCACAAAACCACTTAATACTGCCAACCAAAGTGACCAAACAATGCTATCTGCAACAAACCTAATTGAATACCAGGCTTGTATTTCTTGTCTTAAAATCTCAGTATCTGAAAATCTAAGCAAGATGCATAAGGACTGGCTACACTTACTCTGGAAGCAATGCTCATATTTGTTCATACTCAGAAAGTTGCAAGAATTGCTGTGGACTTAACTAAAGAGGGCACTGACTGAGAAATTATTTTTACAAGTTTCTGGAAACAGCTGTTAAACCATACTGGATAATAGCATTTTCTTAAATCTACAATAACATGAACTACAGTTTGGATGGGGTCAGTTTCTTCTTTCAAGTAGCTTTAGGGCATAACACAGACACTAATAAGAACAAGAAACTTTTTTAAAAGACAGAGGAGAGAAGAATCTGATAATAAACTGCAGAGAATTAGTTGTGTAGTTCAATAATTGATATTGAGTTCACACTGCTAATGAAAGCTGAATGGGAGCCTCTGTGAAGAAAACGAATAAACTTTGCCTCCTACATAACTGGAAATTCTTTCAGAGAAGCCACATAAATCCCACAAATCTTGAACTCTGTTTTCAGGGAGAAATGCGATTGCCAAAGACTGCCCAAATCAGAATGAAGCTCTGTTCTCTTCCACTGCTAAGTTCATCCCATCAGGGAAGGTCTACTTCACGTTGGTAATGAAGGGAAGGAGAGGAAAAGGGTCCAAATTCTATGATTTAGGCGACTCAGTTTATTAATCTGCTTGCCAACTCTAGCAGGGTAATCACTGCTACAAGAGAAATGTCAACACCTTACTAAACTCTATTCCAAATTCCTCAGAAATGCCTTGAAGCTTTACTTAATTTTACAGCCAAACACAAGATATTTTGAAGATACTATCAACAACTTACAGTTATTTCATAAACAACCCTGTCCTAAAGCACACTCCCATTATATGGTCCGTTCTCCAGGTGCCTAAAGGAAGAAGGTACTTTTAAACCACCATTCTTAAAACTGAAGAGAAAATTTCATTTATAAACTTACATGAAAAATAAATCCACAAATCCAAACTGCATAACTGACAGCAACACCCTTCAGACATGCTTTTTCCCTCAGAAAATGAACCTGTGCAAGTGTAACTTCACAGACCCTGGGGCTCTCAACTATAAAGGGGTAAGTGAGGAAGGACAAGGTTACAGATTGCATTTTCTAATTAAATGAACACTGTAAGGAACTTCAAGCCAGTTTTCCACATCTCAAATGCTGCCCTGTTCACTTGTCTATTGGCAACCTCATGAGAAGAGGATAGATGATTTCTCATGAATAAAACCCAAAATAATTCCCATCCAGCACTATATTCTGTGTGAAGACCTAAGACAGATACTTCTGGAAGGGAGAAAAATTGATCCAAAGAGGAGAAAATAAGTGGTGTATTTCAGAAAAACAGGAATTCTGTGAGAAAGCTTAACATATGAAATTGTCAGGCCCCAGGTTCCTTCTTTGTTCATTCCAACTCAGGCAGTACCTTAAAATCCTAACACTGCAGTAGATCTAAAGGCCAACCCTCCACTATTACAATCACAGTCCAAAACATTTTTAAAAAGTCAAGTGTAGATGACTGTGATCCATTTCAAACCCTTTTGTACACACAGGAATGACTTTCGTGTTCTGCTGGACTGTCAGAATGATGGCATTATAAATGTATGTGATTGCAATAGGAATCAAAAGATCTTTAAACCCAAAACCAATCTTAAAACAAAAATGCCAACAAGACAAGACTGGTCCAGCAGAAGACAGCTGATTCAGTACTAAATTAAGAGAAGACAGGAGTAAGAAAGAAAAGGTAATTCTGTATGAAAAGAACTGTTATGACTTCCTTCATTAACTACTTACACTATTTTGAGACTTCAAATAGAAATGAAACTAATGCAGTTTAACTTCAGAAGTCCAACTGGATCTCAGCAAATTATTCTTTCTGGTTATCATTTGAACAAAAGATTTCTTAATAAATTTGCTTCTTTTTCAAATTCCTAGTTTTCCAAATTAGAAGTAACATTTTCAGCCAACAAAGCAGAACAACATTGCCTTAATCTGGAGAACTGGTGTACTGAAAAGCAAATGTATTTTGGAGGGGTTTTTTTGCATATTAAAAAAACTGAAGTGCTTCTTCAAGAGGAAATCTCTTAGATCAAGTAACTTAATGCAGAAAAAAAACAGTTTTCCCAAATTTTTACAGTTATAAGAATCTCAGCAAACTTACAAACTTTCTATGTTAGTTCTAGATTATTCTACTCTGGTCAGATAACATTTTATTCTGAGTTCAGAACAGAGAGCATAACTTGGCCACTTGTTATAAGCAACTTTTCCAGCTAAACCTGACTATTGGAATGAAGTAGACTACTGAACCGTGAATAATTAGCAAATTTACACATTGAAGTTTAAGGCTATTTCATCACAAAAGGTGTTTCCACAAAAAGAAGTTATTTTGTCAAGGTGCAGCTTGATTTTTATCCCCCCAACATTCTGGCATCCTAAAATAAACCATAATCTCAACAGCTGCCAAACAGACTATTTTTCAGAAGTGCGATTTCAAAATGGCTTTCTGATTTAGAATGTGAAAGAAGACAAAGCTCTTTTGTGGGATTTAAGCTATTAAATCTCTACAGAGGCTTTGATATGGAAGCATGATGCAGAGTGTATGGCAATCTATTTTTAGATTAGCATCTATCACTCCTTAATTATTCAGCCATAAATATTCCCCACCGATGACATTGATGCAGCTGGAATAGGGTCACCTATGGCCCACTTCAGTGCTCACAGTTTGGAGACTGATGCATAATGGGCACAGAGAAAGCTCACAAGCATTCTGTCCACCCCCAGCCTGTAGGGATCCTACAAGAAACACCAGCACTTGTTCAGCAGGAAGGGTAAAGGACGAGGGGATACAGAGGGAAGATGCACCTCAGTGCAGTGGGTGCTCTGGAGTTACTCAAACTGTGCAGGAATAACAAGGCTGCACATCACTCGTGCATAAGAGAAATTAATGTGGCATTATGAGATTAAACGTTATTTCAGTCTTGATATTTGCCCTTTAATCCAAGAAGAACCAATCAGAAAAAATCCCAACCTGTTTAAATAATTAATTTAACTTTGCATTTTACAAAAATATTCCAACTGTCTATGGAATACATAAGATATTTTCAGTACCTACACTGAATTGTAGTAATTGCATGAAGAACTGAGCTTAGGATGGCTTTCAAAAACAACAATTAACCTCACTCTGTTAATCATATTGATCATTAAATGAGTTTCCAGCAGATCTGCTTACAGAATTCTACTTTATGTGGATGAACAGCATTTTTAGACTGTTTCTCATCATGAAAAGCAACTTTAAAAGGAAGCATTGCAATCAGCTATGGCTGGGTATAGCGCATTTCCTGTCACGCACCCTGTGGCTCATCAAGTGACATGGATCCAAGCTGTTTGTTAACCACTGAAGAAGGAGAATCTGAAACAAAAACGAGATTTCAACTTAAAACATAAGCAGCAGAGAACTGCACAGCAATGTCACGATCATATGTTAGTTTAAAATAAAAAAAGCAGCAACATAAGGAAGCTTTGGGTTTGTTTAATGAGCAGCCAGCCATATTGCATTTTCTAGGCATGACAGAAGCAAAGCCACTTGTTTCAAACCATTATTTATTCACCGAACAGCCTGAAGCTTGCTGACATGTTGATAATAAAAATGCCTGTCCATTACCAAATATTTTACTGTGTTCTTCACACTTCTGACATGTCAGGAAAAACACTGAAGAGTCATGACTCCTAAAGCCTTTGCCCCAACTACCAAATGACACCAGTATTTCACACCATGTGCTAAATGCAAATTTCAGAATATTTATACTTCAGCATAAAATACTCCATGGCATACCAGTACCTCCAATATTTAAATACTGTTTTAATAATAATGTTTTAAAACATCAAAGCACCAAAATACATCCCAGTTATATGACAGTTTGGTAGTTCTGCATTCTCAGATACTGCACCTCTGATGACTGAGAACAAGTCTTGATGAGTTCATCACAGTACCACACCCGCCAGTCTTAAAAGAATCTCCATCAATCACATAAACAAACAAACAAACAAATAAACAGAATAATCAACCTCCCCCCAGCAGATAAAGCCTTTTTTTCCCTTGGACACTAGGAGTAAATAACTATCACCAGCACTCATTCATTGCACAGACACAACAGATGCAATATTCAGTATTTTCTGTGAGTCTATTTCCCCTGTCACCTCTGAAGACCAGATCTTATTTCTGTATCATCTGAAGATAAGCTGATGTACATAAATTAATGCAGTATTTCAAAGATATTGGCTAGAGTATCATATCTTTGTTCCACTTGTTAATCTTCCGTTATAAACAAATTCATCCTAAACTAAAAGGATTTAATATCCTGTATTACAAACTGAGTCACAGTCTGCCAACATCACAGCATGCTAAACGAATATTAACATAAATGTAGATCCTATACAAGGAAAGCAATAAAATAATATTCTCTCCTACAGGAAGAATATATGTCCTCCCTTCCAGCTTTGAACCAGAATCACCAGCGTGACCTATTTTGTAGTACAGCCATAAAACCTGCTAAATTGACCAAGCTGCTTTACATATATATATATTCTCAAGCAGTACTTCACTCCCAGCCGTGGGTGCAAGAATGGCAGTGTGTTCCTTTGCTACACTGATATCCAGCTGCAGGGAAGGGGAGGAGAAGCAAAGGAGAGAGAGACCAGGAAAGTCTGAGGCAGCGTGTTCTGGAGGCTGCCTTGTTTTGGAAACTGGGCTTACACAGCTTCTTTCCGTAGCTGAGGAACATTAAATTGGTTCTGGTTTGTCTTCCTGGTTCAATCATGCCCATGCCTTGCACTAAACACACCTAAGTCAGACCACAGAATTTATCATCTAGATTTATTGGTATGTAGCTATGAAGTAGAAGATTTGTACCATTAATATATTTCACTTTCCGAAAGTGAAGTGTGCTTTATGTATATGATATCTAAATTAGAAGGAAAGTATTTACAAGGGAGTTTTTTCAATGGAGTAGTAAGCCACTTTTTAGAACGTAAATCAGAGCAAAAAGCTGGTGTACAGATGCTCCACGTCATGAGATGATCTCCTTGCGTTCCAGCTGACTCAGCACAGGAATCTGTGCCTCTTTCAAGAGCTGGCTTTGATCTCTGACTCACGAAGTCCATGACTGGGATTAACTTGTAGCAGAAGTGCTAAAGGGAGGGGAGGTCCTGGACTGCAAGTTGAGAAACCTAATGCATGACAGGGATCCCAGCCATGCTCCGTTCCTGCACTACGATCCTTTCCAAAAGCTCATATGCCCTTGTTTAAAAGGTGTTTTGTGCTGCCAAATATTTCACTTGGCTGGAAAAGCTCATCTTATCAACCCTGCAATTCCGACCTATATGATCTGAACTAACATATTTTAATTACAAACATAAGAAATTACATCCACTACCCTTACCAGCATTTCTAATTTTATTAAGACCTCACACTACACAGCAGTAAGTAAAAAAGTAGGTATGTTTTGCCATGTGCATCATTCAATCACAGTAAGTGAAAATGAAAAGGTTTCTAGGTAGAAATCCATGCCAACGGAGGCTTAAACCTCCCACATCTCACTATTACATTCAAGTCTCCATACAACTTTTTGAATGTATTTGACTTTAATAAATGGATACTTAATCAACATATAGGAAACATTCTAAATATCTGAATTAGCATGGTAAAGCAAAAAGTTGTTTGTAGCAATTTGAAACTCCCTTGTTTCCTATTTCAAGTGCCCTGAAACCACAGATCACCAGCACCCCCTGAAGTGGCTCTGCAGTCTAGAACCCCCCACCTCAGGCAGGGAAATCAGCACAACCATGAAACCAGCCTAGAGAAGTTCAGGTAAATGCCTCTTTTTTTAATATATGGCTTTGTTTTGTAAAGAAATCTGAAAAAAAAAAAAACTTTTATAATTTCTTATAAAGCTTTTGAAAAAAAAGTATTACCAAAACTGTGCCATATAGTTAAAAAAACAAACAAAAATCCAAACTCTTACCTGAGCCTTCACAGGCTGGGTCTACATCCCAATGCAGTTCACCACTGGTTGTAATGTCACCTGTACATTCTAAACTGGAGCACCACTTAAAGAGGGAACTGGAGATTCATAAATTTGGGGAACCTCAAACAGAAAATAGAAGATAATTTTAAGGTCAGTTAAATGCTGAAGGATCTTCCTATAGTTTGGGCAATCAGTACCTGACTTCACCAAAATATTAGCATGCCACCTCAGTCTTGGTTGAAAATAATTCCTCCTTACATCACTCCAACACCAGCGTCAGGGTGAGGTCTAAAGCAGTGAGACCTTTTTAAATGTCCTAAACATGGTACCTGTAGAGGAATCTAAGAAATTAGATGCTTGATTTAATAACTATGAACAATTGCCTTGCACAGTGAATAAGCTCTCAGTTACATATTGCAGACTTCAAATAGACATTTCTACATCTGGGTGTTTGCAAAGAAACTAGTAACAAAAACTGCAGTCATTCCCTTGTTCTTCTCCAAAAGCTTTAACACAGAAATGAAGGTCCAGTTTGCTCTGCTTTAAAGACACTGACTGTATAGATCAACCAAAAGTTAAAAAAAAAAAGTCAATTTGCAGCACAGGTTCTGCAATATGCCAGCATGCACCTGTATATATCTGCATTCCACAACAAATGCAGTCTAAATCAAATTTTATTCCTCAGGAAAAAAAAAAAAAAGGTTCATATTAATTCATGATTTTGTGGGTAAGATTAGGTACAAAGACCACTACAGGAATCCTTGATCTATAATACGTTTTTTCTCTTTCACTTCACGATCAGCTGGTTCATGTTTCTGTTACTTTTCAAATTGAATTCCATCTCCTTAAAAGTTCTCAGAATGAGAAGTGATGTAGTAATGGTGGTGCTTATGTGGCATAGCAGCAATAACAACAGGCTAAAAAGGTTTACTTCCCTTGTTGTTTGCATATAGCACATAAATGCAGCTGTTTAAATACTGCACAGGATCTAAATGTTATGAAATGCCACAAAAATGCAAGTAAAAACTAGGCTTTGTGGGAGAAACTATAGAATAAATAAAAATCCAAACTAAACTGAAAGATTTACCATAGTTCCCTAATTAAATAAAGTGGCTACCAAAAAAAAATCTGAATCTATTCAATACTTAAGCAAAGACTTGAAGACAAAATAGACTTGATAACATGCTGCACACACTGCTTCTAAAATTCAGCCAAATTCCACATTTAAACAATACTTAAGAGGGGTATCTATCCATTGAAAGAAAGTCTCTGTCATCTGAGACCTTTTGTCGCAGAGTCAAATAGTGAATCATTATTCATCTCACTTTCACATTCAAAAATATAAACTTTTGACCATATTTTTCTAAATAGTGAAGGTTAACTACTACAGATTGATCTTACAGATCCTCTTGTGACTGGGAGGCAGAATAACTACCATACAGTCTAATTTTCTATTAAACCTGTAAAAGCTTTCAGCTCTTGACATTTTCTACTGTAATTTCTTACCTGGCTGGGATACTTTTTCTCCTCCTACTCAAGCTTCTGTGGTTGCAAAGATAAGGATTAATAATGAAGTACAAGTCAGAAGAAGTGGCCTTAGTCTCATAATGAACTCCCTCCAAAATTGCAAGTGCAAATTATACAAGTTTTACCAGAGTAGAGATTGAGAATTTACAGACACATTTTGGGGTGTAATTTTTTGTTTGAAAATTTACAACTAGTATGTGCCTGAAAACTGAACACCTGCCTCATGACAGGGCAGCAAAGACAACCTTTCAGGAAAAAAAAATAAATAGGTATTGTCTCTGTATATGAATTTATTACTTTTAAAAGACCCCCAGCAACTCAAATCTACTCACTTATTTTTCTCCTACCATACTTCTGAAAAGTCAGCTAAGCACAGGGTTAGAAAACAACTGTGCCTATGGAGAAGCAAGAGACCAAAAATGTGCAGCTCTGGTTTTCCAAAGGAATAGATTGCAAATGACCAACTTCCAAAAATAAATCTTGGGAGGTCAGAAAAGGAAAACAAAACAAAGAACTTTCATAAAAAGAAATGAGCAAGTACAGGGAATATCTCCATGTCCAGAGTGCAGAAACGTTATGAAGTAAATAAATAATGCAAAGGTGATACCCAGTCAAAAGAAATGAGCTTCATTTGTTCCCTCCCATATCAGGGGAAGGAAGAATGCAATGAAAGAAGTTGATGAGGCACAACAGGAATATCTCGTATTTACACATACAAATAGAAAGGAAAAGACAATGTAATCTTTTATCAAATTTCTCAAGAACTAACGGACCAAAAACATTAAATATTTTTAAATTTAAATGTCTCTTTTTATATCTTTCACTCTCTATACTGCTGAAGGCAACAATTCCACCCATCAGACCAAACCTCAAGAAGATACCTCTTAATGAGCTGGAGGTCAAGGAGAAAAATGGTTCCCCCTTCTCCTCCCCAGAAATAAATGTTTCCACAGCATTAAGTAAATCTATCTTTAAAATCAATTCTTTAGTAAGTAAAATGGTTAAATTTGCAAATTCATTGTCATTTCATGCAGAAAGAGATAAATATTTGAATACTAGTTTCCTCCAAGGCTGTGTATGTGTTCTGTGGTTCCTGGTGATCCCAAACAAAAAGATTGGTTGTTTCCAGTAAGTTCCCTTAAAGTTCTAAGCATGTGGGAACTCAAAACTCCAAGAGGCAGTGTTGGGGGGGTCCAAACTATGTTCAATCCACCCCTGACTCCCAGTCAAAGCAATTACTCCGCTTAAACTCACACATTTGTGGCAGTATGGATCCTACAATGTGCTGCGGGACCCCACAAACAACAGGGAGTAAAAAAATTACACTGCCTTCTTGAAGGAGCACTAAGGAAGAGAGGGGAGAGATGTATCAAGTGAAACCCAGACCAACACACACTTCAGAGGTAGTAAAATCCCCACAGATAAACCTCCAGAGATGGCTGTAAACAAACTTTATTCCTTCCCAACCTCAATTCAATGAGAAACAATTCAGTAAAAAAATTAAAAATGAAGCCATTCTGAAAAGGAAATTGAAGATCACGATCTATTGACTATGTTAGTTACAATTTTCCCTCTACCAATACTTATCTTTGCATCAATAAATTCTGATGTTCAGTTTGCTGGAAAAAAAAAAAATCAACCCAAAACCAAAATTGGTAGATTTTTTGGGTGTTTTTTTTGTCCTGGCAGGAAACTGCAGCCCCCTACAAGGCCACTGCTACCACTGCTGTTCCTGTTCTCCTCCTACAGGTAACAGGCACCCACGGTTGCCATCCCTAGAATAAAAAACACATCCCTCCCAGGATGCACTGGTTTCCAAAACACTCTAAAACCTCACTGCAGTATTTTCTAGTGTAGAAAGTTATTCACAGTTCAGTAACTGCATATTGTGACTAGAGCATCAGCCACTGTTACATCAGATTATTCTGTAGGGCTCCAGATTAAGGAATAGACTGAACCACGGCAAGACAGCTGTGAATGTGTGACACAATACTTAAAGGCAATTTATCCACATCTCAACTGTTACAGGATTTATCCACAGAGACACTGCTAGACATGACTTTGCAACACAAAATACACTGAATTCTCACACAGCATGCAGGTCACTCATTTTTACATGGTGCCACGACTAAGTTTGCTTCAAGTTTATGCTTTAGGGTTTGCCTCTTTATTCATGTGCATGCTTCTGCCCTAACTTTCTCAAATATGTTATTGCAAACATATTTGAGGCTTTCTTGTAATCATTTTTAATTTCAATAAGACAAGAGAGAAAGAGGATGGTGAAATGAAAAGTTGCTCTGTTCAACAAAAGGAGAGCATATCTGGGAACTTTGGCTAGGTACAATAATTTTCACTACACTCACTGTAAAACCATAGCACTGAAGAGTGCCAAAACTCTGTTTTACTGAATTGTTACTCTGATTTAGAACATATGCTATCCCAAAGCCAAGTTGTAAATGTTACTGTTGGATACAAGTAGCACCAAAATGCAATTTCAAGTGTGTAATTCTCATTCTACTCAGGACACAGCAATTTCTTGCTCAGCTGCTCTAGTGAACATAGCACATACCTGATACCATGCACCTAGAAAACCATTTCCACATAGTATCATTCAATCCAAACATGTTAGATCAATAAACCTGTCCATACAACTGTTTCCCTACCCATGTGATGATAAACACCACCACATGCAAGGCAAGACAAGCAGCAAATGCAGGAAATGCCTTCTTCTGGAGGAGAAGCATCTCAGCGAACAACAGCAGCACAAACTACAGCTACATCATCTGCTGGAGAAACCTTGGCAAGTGACAACCTGCTGCCTGAGGGTCCTGTGAGGCCTTAGGGGAGGCCTGCTCAGACGAGGAGGGCTGTGGTGCAGAACCCTCAGCCAGCTCTCGCTGTCTCTGCTGTTCTGCCTTCTTAAGCCTCAGTCGCTGCAGGCCCCTACGGATTATTGCTAACTCAGGTCCCATTAACTCTGACAAACAGGGAGGGGAGACAGGGAAAGGGTGTAAAGAGAGAAGCATTGATCAGTAATATATAGAACAGAGAAGGGTGGGGGGACTGGCCAAAGAGACAAGCAGCAGATACTAGGTGTCATTACAGTGAAAGAAAAATTTACTAACATCCACTAATCATAAAATAGAAACATTGAAATTGCTTTTCTCTTCCTAAAGGCATGAATCACAGGACTTAAATGTCCAGGATTTGTGCCATACATTACAATCCCCTCCCCATCTCCAGCAAAGAAACCATTTAACAAAGCATTTTTTAAGGAAAATAGATACAGCCTGACTAAGTCAGAACAAAGCAGACAACAGATGTATTCATTTCTATGTTCCTAACACGCTGAACAAATGAGAATATGCAACTGTGGTCTACAGGTAAGTTTTCAAAATGAATGTAATAGCTTCCTGATGTTTCAAAAAAAAAAAAGGTAAATTTTGATCAAAACAAACCACTGCAAAAAGTAAACTGTAACTATGGAAAAAGGTGGCAGAACAACATCTAAACCAAAAAATACACTTCACTATGAACTAATTTTTAATTTCAGACATTCCCAGTGGTTGAGGGTTCACAGTCTGAAATCACTGTTAAGTGGTTGGACAGAAAAAGTAATTTATAGGATCATAAGCAATTCTTAGGATCATCCTCTTAATAGATTATTCTTTTAGTTCCACTTTCAGAGGCTTCACTGTTTTCATCATTTTGGCTTTATTCATTTGCCAGTTAAACTATTTTTGGCATGTCAAGTTCACTGCCTGATTACCAGTACTTTTGCAAACTGCTGCAAAACCAGGTGTCCAAGCAATTTTTTATGCTTTCTATGCCCTTTGCAGATTTCCTCCACTCACACAACTGCTGTGTGACAAGTGCTTCTCTTTAAATAACACAGATTGTGTCTTTAATAACAGTATCTGAATCACACTGAAATGTTAAAACAGTAGAGAGCATTACATTGGCATGGAGCCTTTCATCCAGGTAAAAGCTTAACAAATATTCTGTAACCCTTATCCACACAGTGAAACAAACAAATTTTTAATTTTCTTTTATAAAGAGAGACAAACCCAAAACCAGAATCCAATAATTAGAAAGTTATTGACAAGCACCAGTTAACTCTGAATGGTCATGAGGTTTAATGTACTTAATCTAATATCAGCTCTGGGGAAAACAGCCTTTTGGTTTATGGTTGATAAGGTGTAACAAAAATTAAAAGATACAGTTCCTAAAAGGAATATGGCATCAAAGAGATTTGCTATGAATAGTTTGTGTGTGCACAAACATTTATGGTAATAAAATCTCCAAACAACCTAGAGAATACTTTTAAGGGAATTTCAATGATGCCTAAAATTGCAGTTTTCAGTACTTGCTGCTGATTCAGTTCCACTAGGTTCAGAGACAGCCACAATTGAAGATGTAACAAGAACTATAATACCAAATGTAAAAGATAGCTGCTATCTTGGATATGTTCAGTGACAACACTTAATATATTTCAGAATATCTAAGCAAATGTTTATTTTGCCAGCAAATGGAGTGAGGAAATGAATAAAAAACCCCAGTCATTGTCATATTCCCATTCAAAATTTGAAAGCAGTTACTTTATATCAGAACACATGTTAGGGTTAGGCTTTGTACTAATTAGCCAATTGCCCCCCTGCATCCCCTCCCAATGGTACCAATGTGCATCTGGAATTTTATTTATGAGAAAAATTGTATTATATTTTGCTGTTTGTTGTACCTGATGTTTATAGTGGTTTAAAACATCAGCATGTTAAAACTAATATACAAAAATTAAAGGTTTCCACTGAATGGCCCAAGCAGGGCAAGAAAATAAATTTGTTGTATTTCTCTTTAGTGACAAGTATGACAATCTCCAGCAATTGTTCTCATTATATACATACATTAAAAAAACTATTCAAATGTACTGGCAGTAACAGGCTACTGAGATTTTGCATTGATTTTGTTGTTTAATTTTAACGTAAATGTTCAAACTTCTGGAATCCACATTCTGCTAGAGACCTATCCCAACAAGCTCCAGCACTAAACCATTTCTGTACTGACTCTATTATGCACAGGTACTTCATCTCTTAATATGTTAAAAAGTAATTCAGATGTAGAAGCTCAAATGCTCACCATGTGATACATTTTCTGGAACACCAAACCAACAATATATTTGAACTGTAATATTTATGCAAAAGTATTGCTATTTCAAGCACAGGATCACCACGAGTGCGCACGTTGAGTGCAGAAATCTGTAGAAATGATTTATGGAAAGCTGTTTACAAGCCTGGGTTAGGAATTCATGCTCTGATTCTAAAGAAGTCATTTCCTGAAAACATATTATTCAGTTGCTGACTCTTCGCTACAATATTCAAACTTATATCTGCCATGACTTCACACAAAATGGTGGCTGAAAACCTCTTTTTTCCTTCTTCCACCTTCCAAAATGCCTCCTCAGTCGTCCATCTCTTACAACACACCTCTGTCTGGGCTTCCTACTCAGCCCCACTGTATTTAAACTATTCCTATTAGCACTTTCTCTCTCTTGTCACCCCAAAAAAGCAGCAGGTTTTATTCACCTTTAAATGCAGGTGAACAAGCTCAGGAAATCCTGTCCTTGATGCAGAGGGCAGTGTTTGCAGAGAGATTTGTAGACTACAGACTGTGAGTAAATAAAATCTCACAACTGAGCACAGCCATGGGTTACCAGAGTGCATAAACACTGCAAAAAGGACATTCCCAGCCCAGCCTGCTCATTCATAAACTCAGTGCTACCCCTCTGCCACAGCCTGCTCCCTCTGCCCCGGAGCTTCCCCTCTCCCTGAACTCACCCATGTTCCCCAAAGACTTGTTTTACTGTAACTCCAGTGTCTCATTTGCACTGCTTCTGAAATAGGATTACTAGGTGTGCAAACACCCTGTACTATTAAATTTACGCTTGCAGGAGTCCTGTAGACAATTTTAAGCCACCAATCTGACACCCTGCTTAGGTTTAGTTGAAAAATCTATCAAATATTATACAGCAAATTAGAAAGTATGCCCTGTCTGTCAACCAACCATCACTACCTCTTTCAAAACTAAATATATTCTCAAGTCCAAAGTAAAACTGGGAAGGAGGAAATGCTCTTAGAGAAGAGCTGGATTAAGAAATAACAACTTCAGCTTCATGCTAGCAGAATAAACTTTTGCTTAGAAATTCAAGCAGATTCAGAGAAAAAGATTTTACTGGTCAGCACAGATTCCTTGAAATGCAGGCTAGAAAACGCATCACAATTCTAAAAATGCACTCTGGTGCATTATCTTTATGAAACCCACAATGTTTCAATGACATAGCTTGAAGCAATTATTTTTAAAGTGGTAGATACTCTCCTGGCCACTTTAAGTTCCAGAATAAACCATATACTTTTAAAAATAAATAAATAGATCAAAGTGAACCTTTGGTAACGGTTCATGTGTTCTTTGATGGCTATCCCTCTGGATCAAAGATAGTGGCAGCTAAATTGGGTTGCACTGAATTAGAGTAGACCCCTTAATCATCTTTTTGTGTGTGTATTGTGAAAAGACTTGAGATTGCAGCAAGCTGACACCAATACTAATAAAAAACATAGGTGACTAAAAGCCTCTGATACAAAATAAACCTTTTAGCATTTTCTAAAATTCCTGTGCGTATTGCCATTTTTCTGCTCGCTGTTTATAATCTCTAAATAAGTATCAGACTAATTGCAAGGTTTAAAAAGCAAAAATGACATGTTTCATGAATTTCAACTTATGTCTTCATCCTCCCTGTCTTTCAGATACCAGTTACCTCCTCGTTTCTCACCCATCCCAAAGATTCTGGCTGCAGCAGCCACAGTACATTGAATGGCACACTCTCCCCTGGGAAATCCCCATCCCTCCTGTACTCCAGAATATCAAATTTAGGGCCTGAAGTTGCTATCACTCACCCTTCCCAAGACAAAGAGCTTGATATTTTTACAACAGAATCTATATAAGACAAAAAGGTCTAAACCTGTCGGTCTTTCAGGTCACATCGGCCTTTCCACTATAACTGCGAGGCCTAGAAACTCACTTAAGGAAAATAAAAATAAACTCTCCTGCAAACATTCCACTCTAAAGGCTGTGGCATTGAGATGGAAAAGGTCAAGTCAAAGCATAAGGTGCTCTTTTACTACCCAAATTAATTTCTGACATGCTGACAGCAGAATATACTTCCTTCTTTTTCCCCCAAGAAGAATGCAAGTCTGCATTAAATACAGATGAGTTTTTTCAAGATATACAAACTTAAATATCAATATGTGGTATAATTTATTAACCAATGATGGAATGTCATGCTAGATGAGCCTTGTTTATCCAAGTACTTTTGAGAAGAAAAAACCCAACACTGCTGACTGAAATGTTGAGGATGGAGGTTCCTCCAGAAGGAGACATCTCCTACCTCCGCTGATTGCAACAGGCACATGTTCTGCTATTCATTGCACTGGTGCTGCTACAGCCAAATCCCAGTGGAAGAGGGCAGGATATTACTACACTTCATGAGGACAACAGTAAGTTTAGAAAAAAATAAGCAAAAAATTTCTACTTCAAAATACAATACTGGTGATCCCCTTGGAAATTTCTTTTTCAGACAAAGGTATAGAGTTGATGGTTTTACTCTTTCTTTAAACCACAGCTGCACCGACTCGGTAACTATAAAACACCTAAGTCTCATTAAGGATGTGCAAGGAAGAAAACAGATGGAGATCAACTACCCAAAATACCCTAAAAGAAAATTGTTTCTCATTGAAATTGTTTCTTATTTTTCATAAACAATGACAAGATGGATTTCTTCTCACCAGACTGATGCAGCACAGGCTGAGTTGAGGCCCCTAAAGAAGGCCTTTGTTCGTTATCAGGAGAGGACAGTAACGAAGTTGACGGGGGACTTTCTGTCGAAGACGATGTTGAAGGAGCTTGAGCTGACATAGTAGAAGAGGAAGATGATGGAAGCTGTTCAGAACCATCTACTTCCATTGCAGTTTCTGATTCTCTACTAGGTGCCATGTTATTAGTAGCAGGAGCATCTGTCCGATTAGTCCCACCTTTGATTAAAAATAAAACAAAAAAGCGAGAAAAAGAGCTCAAAAGTAAACTTACTCTGCCTCTAAAGATCCCTTTGCATTACCATTCCTATGGCAAATAGATGTGCTCAGTTCTTCAGTGCACAAAAATTTTCTTTACACTTAGGAAAGGCTGGTATTCAAAACCTGCACATCCACTATAAATACAATTTCTGTTGTAACCGTTGTTGAAAAGAAGGAAATCACCTCTGGACCGTGATCTTCCCCGCCCTCGATTGCTCTGTGCAACTTCACTGGCTTCTTCAAACCACCTTGACAGCATGTCTGACATCCTCTGCATCAGAGAGACATTGGGACTCTGCTCTCCTGTAGAACAAGTAATGCTGAAGTTTTTTTCTACAAATTTACCAAAGAGAACCTTTCCCCACCTCATTTCTTCCAGGAATGGACACCACCCCTCATCCCCTTCTCCCACAAGAAACAATTCCCTTCCACCTGATCCCAAAGGCCCTGTCTATCCTCATTTCCACACTACAGGTCTCTGACCCTCTGCTGGGATCCCTCATTCCCCTCCTGTACCTCAATCAGAGGAGCTCTGACCTTAAAACATAAAAAATGGAGTTGCAACAACCAAAGAAAACAAAGCCAAAAGGTGGTTAATGATGCTATAGGAAATATTATCAACAGGTTCAAAAAAAGGATTACAGAAGCTCACAGGCAATAGAACCACATGCAGATTGTAAAGGAGCAGATGGGATCATACCCTCCAATATTTCTAATCTGGAATTCTAATTTGGAATTACTCCAGTAATTCCAAATACTGGAGGAGCAAAAAAGACAAAGGTAAGAGGGTAGGCTCATGTTCTCTCCCTAAAAAGCATCTCCTACTGCCTATGTCAGGTACAGAATCCTAGACACTTCTATTCTAGTTTGGGGAACCAGGAAAATGAGAACACCAGCACAGAAAATCTGAAAAGGGAAACTGTAGGCAGAAAAGGGAGGAAGATTAAGGGAATTAGAATCAAATACTTGGAACCCCACAGCTTGTCAGATTTAAGCAGAAACACATTACTAGATGAAAATTAAGATAAGTGACAAAAAATGCACTGCCCTGCTTTGGTATCCCATTTTTTGATACCCAAGCATAGATTTGGAAATACTTTATTCACTAAAATCTCAAGCAATTAAGTAATATATTATAAACATGAAAATATAAGCACAAAAATTAGCCACGCTGTGTGACTAAATGACATTATAAAAATGAAAAATATAATACTAGAATTCTATTGCTGTGAATTCTAGTCCTGTAATGTAACCATTAAGGAGCATTTCATTTGTCATTGCGATTGCATGTGAGGTGTGACTACAAAAAAAAAAGAAATAAGTGCTGGTGTTAGTCCCTAAGCAATGACAATGAAAAAAAGCTCTCCTCAGCCTAACTGAAGCAATATAATTTTTCTGGTAAGAATATTTTCAATATTTTCAATTTTAAATGTCATTGTAGAATAGTAGTTCTGTGTTAAACTCTAAAAAACCATCTTAAGGCTTGGCTGATTGTTAAAAAAAGGACAATCTGAAGCACATACTTTGGGAATACTTCAGAAAAACTGGAAAATAAAACCCAAACCAAACCAATACAAAAAAACACAGCAGCAAAACCCCCTCCAACTGCAAATACTTTTACCATCTCTCTCTCTCTCACTCTCAGGCCTTGCTCTTGGCCCAGTATCTGACCAATCCCCTCTGAGCCGCAGACGTTTAACGGGAGGCTGACGTAACTGGGGGAGAGAAAAAAAGAGAAAAAAAGCATCACACAGCTATTTATGTTCTACAGTACAGAACTCTAAGCCTAAATATAAATCTCAATTTTCTTAAGTCACCTAAATTCATATCTGTCACCAAAAAACAGAATGTCAGCCTTATGTTCAGATCAACCATGAATAAGCACAACACTTATCAACAAAATGCACGAGTTTAAGCTTCAACAGCCTAAATAAATTACTCCCAGAACTAATGCAGCTTTTATTTTAAACTAACTTTATTATGTTAATTGAATCTTTCTATAGTGACCAATAATGATTAAGGTTTTCTCAAATTCAGCCTGAATTCTGCAGAAATACTCACCTCTTCACATTAAAAACTATATGGGGGGGTTCAGTTTAATGAAATGTGGACTTGCAATTAAGCAAAAGGAAAAAACAAACAGACATTACCAAAATAAAAGAAATCTTATGCAAATAAACTCCAGTTTATTTTTTAACCTATTTTCTTTTCAATTTTTATAACACTTTTTTTGCAGCAAGAAGTATAAAACAATCACTGAATGGATGGTGTTACTTTCAGTAGCTTCAAGAGAAACACGGAGTGCTTTGCTTGCTTAGAATGGCAGGTCAGAGTTTTAAATCAAGTGTATTGGCTGGATACTTCTCACCTTAAAAAAAAAAAAAAAACAAAAAAAAAAAAAAAAAAAAACAAAAAAAAAAAAAANAAAAAAAAAACCAAAAAAACCAATGAACCAACCAAAAATTTGTGCTGACAATTTTAAACTAAATGCATTGTGGTGAAAGCACATCAAAGTGTTAACTTTATGACTCCACCACCAGCAGATTTAGGAATAAGTCTTTACATTTCTTCTACTCTATACAACTTTAAGTCAGGCTGAAATAAAAATACCCAAGCAACAACGCTTTTAGGGATAACAACAAGGACAAAGAATAAGCATTTAAAAGCAAAATCATGCTGTACTGCTGACTAAGAAAACACATCACATAAAATGTGTTGGAAAATGTATAAAAATGGCTCCAAAGAGATTCTAAAAAAATGAAGGAAAGAAATGTCAACATTGCACTTCTCACAGCAAAGAGGAAAGAGAAATCATCATCATCATCACATTGATCATGCAGGTGAGGACAGCAGGATGCTGACAACTCGTTGTGAACTCCTTTGCCGTCCCAGACTAAAGATAAGGAACTCAGGATACAGAGTTTGTGAAAGGGTGAGCAAAACACCAGAGGAAAAAGCAGTGGATGGTTGGGGGAGTGCAGGGAGAGACAGAAACAACTTCACTGTAGGTAAAGGCATTTTTTTATATTGATCAGAAAATTTAGACTGGAAGGGTCAGCACCATTGTAACTGAGCTGATAATAAACAGCTGCTTGAGTTTTGAAAATTTTAATACTGCTCAGTAACAGTGGCTCACCTCCTTGAGCTAAACATCTTGTACTCTCTCATACAACATCTTGTATTCCCTCATGTCTGTCATGAAATGATAACTTTTACCAAGGAATGTTAACATTTGATTTCAATGCTTCTCATGGCATGAAAAACACCTCAGTTACAGGAGTGACCTGCCACCCTTACTGGTGTTATAACCCAAGATTCAGGCAGATGCCTTCTCATCTCTAAGAGAGGGAAACCAGACAAGAAAGAAAACCAGAGTGACAAAATATTGTAAATAAATACATACCTAAATAAGTATGTATTAAAGATACACAATTTTTCTGACAACCTACTTGTCACACCTCAGTCTATGACCAGCTACATTATTTTGAGATTAGTTTAAGGGGAAATACAACTGCTGCAAGTTAAAAAACATAAAACATTAAAGGAGGGAATCTTAATCACTTGCCTCTTCCCTTCTCTCTTCAGCAGAAGGGACTTTAAGTTCTCGTGCTGTGTCATCCTTGGGATCAAACAAGTAAATGTAATCTGAGGAGTAGCTCACAAGGATCTCTTGGCCATCTTCACTGTAACACAGGGATGTTACCCTGCAGGATTTGTTGTTGAGATGAGGAGGGACAAAACGTGCCACCATTCCAACAGTGCCCCTGCCAGCATAATTCCCTTTATTTAAAAGAACAAAAAAAGGTGGGAGGAGAGAGCAGGAAGAAAAAAATTACACATTTACTATTGCAAATTTTCAACAGCTTCAATAAACCCCTTATTTAGCATCCAACAAAAGATAATCAGGGAAAAGCGACATATCCTGTAGTTTCTGCAATAATTTTGATCTGGAAAATAACATATCAGATTTTACAGTCTTTATTATTTTTGTTGACAAATGCTATGTACATTACAAAAAAAAAAAGGATGAAAACACACACACAAATATATAAATGTCTCACCTACCCACCACATGGTGTTGTAAGGATGCTCTCTGTCAAATATGGTACAAGTGGAAATTTTAGAACCAAAAACCACAAAATAATATGCATATCTGTACCTACACACAAATTAGGAAGGAATTCAGTACATGAAACTTCAAAAATTTAGGGCATACATCTCTTTTCTACACAACTAAAAAAAAATACTAATTTTTCTTCAAGACAGATTAATCCTGACATTTTGAAACTGCAGAACTATACACTACATTGGATTTACCATGCTTTCCTGATCACTCACTTCCAATCCAAACACTAAAACAATCTTAAATTCTAGAATTACAAGTTTGTGAGCAGATAAAAGTTACCTGTAAGATATGGGTAGAAATACTCACTACAGAGTGTGGTTCCTACCTGTTGCCCTTGTGCCAAGCATTCTCCTGTCATAGATCCTCACTGAGCTGTCAGAACAGCCCACAGCCAGATAGTAGGGGATGGGTGGACAGATAGCGACAGAGGTGGCAGCACGACGACAATTTATTAAAATATCCTGGAACACACAAAAATGCAGCATCGAAATAATAGCTCTGAACATTTGAAGTATAGTTCTCTTTTTTTTGTTGGGTTTTTTTGTTTTGCTTTGGTTTTGGTTTTTGGTTTTTTGTTCTTGTTTCAGGACACAGGCCCTTCCCTTAGTCAAGGAGATTTTGAGAAAACGGGTCTGGCCCTATGAAGATAGATCATAAATGTGTTATCAGAAAAGCCACTGCAAGAAGGAAAACTACCAGAGAAAGCAAACTGGCACCAGAACAGCTGAAAAAGAAACAAAAACACGGGAACAACATTTAAAAATATATAAGCTAAAAATTACAGATTTATAAACTACCTTGCACCTTGGATTTTCTTATGGAAACACAGTAACTGTGGAGGCAGAAGACTACTAAATATGCAGAAACAGTTTAAATTAAAGGATCAGAGTAGGTTCCATCTACAGGCAGATAACTGGATAGAGAGGAAAAAATGAAAGAAACCCCTAGAACTGGTAAATGTGCACAAGGCTGAACAAAATTAATCAAGACTAGCAATACATACTTAGATATTTTTCTCCAATTCAGTATTACATACTGAACATAGTGGACACTGGTAATACCAGTGATCTAATATAAATCATTACCAAATCTTTTCTTACAGAGGGACAAAGGATGCTCAAGAACACAAGGCTGCACGTGATTCTCAAGGCTCATTTTTCGCCTCCAGTTTCGCACTCTACATTATTAGTGCAAACCAGACCAAGAGACTCAACTTCAACATAAAAATCTTTTTTACCATATCTGAAGCTTCACACCAAAGCTTATAAAATAAAAAATGCCAAAGGAGAAATTAAAATTTAAAAAATAAAAATAAAAAAAGACTCTGCAAACTTTTATTGTTTCTTGGGAAATATACTGTCATGTCCATCAATGACCCTGAAATCTATTATTTCTAAAACCTTTACCAGAATTCATATCCTACATTTGCGTGATGCACAGCTCTACATTCAGGACATCTTTATTTAAAGATTTTATGTTATTACTACTACTACTAGTATTCTTAAAGTAATCTTTATTAAAAAGTTTCATTCTTACATCTTTACAATCTTCCTTTGTGCAACTTGTTTTGATGCGAGTATCAAACCATCTCACGGTGCCATCCTCACCACAAGAGAGGAAAGTGTAGGGATCATTTGGTACTGTCATAATCTGCTCCAAAGAAAGATAAAATAAGATCATTAATACCTCCAGAAATCGCCTTATTGCTGCTCCAAATATTGATGCTTTTATTTTTAAAATAGTGCTATTAGGACTCAAGTCAAGCTTTCCAGTCAAGTAATGAGGAAAAGCGAAAAACTGATGATGTTTCTTCATTTTCAAGAAAAGGTTTGAACTGTTGAAGTCAAAGGAAACTTTTAAATGTCACATAAGATTAAATATCCATAGGTCAAGGCTTACAGTTGTTTCTATTATCTTTTAATACACAACATACATTTACTGCAATCACTTGCAGATAACTTATCAGTTTGCTGCAATAATTCAACAAAAGCTCAGTTTATTCTCTATCAAGTAATTGGAGACAATTACAAACAAACTCCCCAGAAGTCTGAAAGCCTTGAAAATACTAAATGGCTTTTATTCCCTTTGGGCCATTCCTTTACATTCTAGGTAGTTCCCTGAAGCGAGTCTGCATTAAAGGCTGTTACCAATCTACCTCCTCACTGCAATTTAAAAAAAATTTTTTTTTTAAGAGATCACTGTATTGAACCATTTTCCTAAGCTCAGCCCTTCTCCAACTAGGGATGACTCTGATGGAGTCTCACATGAATGGCTTCACTCAAAGCCTACTCAAGACAAAATAAAAAGGCAAGTGACCATAATGTTAAACCTGAATTCCACAGGTCAGTGAATGCACAGGAAATGCCAGGTTTTTTACACTCTGTCTCTTAAAACAGCAAACAGAGAATGTTGTGGCAGTATTTTTCTATTCCTACACCACTACTACTATCAGTAGAAATTTATAAAGCAACAAAAATGGTTAATAGTGTAATACATTCATTGCACACAGAGCATGAGTGATTCTTTAACATTTTAAATGAGATGACTTATTCCCCCAGCTTCTCCAAATTCTTAATAAAAGTAACTTATGGATATCTGCAAATCTCTCTGCCCGAAGTGGGGCTACAAAGTAACAGCTGAAGGATTCAGCCTTGCTTGTAATGCTCAGCAAATAACTGAGACAATGTTTGCTGTGCCAAATAAGTTTAACTCGCAGAACAAAGCCAAGGTTTGAATACCATTAGAACAATAAACTTCTGAGCTATGATCACTCTTCCTCAATATATCAGTGTAGCATACTGAAAAGGCTGATTTTCACTACACATTTCATTCAAATTAACTTTATTTGCGTAGTTTTAAAAGCCAGCAATCGTTCTTCAATCCACTAAATACTTCCAGCATTTAGCAGAGCTTTCAGTGAAAACATTTTGCTCCAATAATGTTGCTGAATGTGGCAAGCTCTTATTTCTAGTAGCTGTATTGTATTTTTGTTCACACTGAAGCTATTTCACCCTATACATGTAATATAACTTGCACATGGCAAAGTTTATGCTTGGTGCTTATAAACATCCTAAGTACTTTATAAGCACTAAACCAGAGGAATGGAGTACGAGCTCAAATAATTGAGCATTTAAGTTCAACAAGTACACACTATAAATATAAATACATTTTTTTACTAACTAAAAACTTGTTTGCTACTTAACTATAAAAGTGCACAGCTGTATAATCATTTTACTGTATTTAAAACAAGAAACTAAGAGGTGTCCATAAAAGTACATTCTCTTTCTGAAATGCAATTCATATGAAGGGCAATAAAGAAAAGCATCTGGCTGAGTAAAAACAAACTTGTCACAGCCTTGTACAAACAATAAATTCTTCAGAAATGTGCGTCAAGAACTTTTCCCTCTACTTATTCTATTCTCACTCAGAACTGAAAGCAATTGTACAAACGTCTCCGTTTACAACAATCTACACCAACTTCCACATTCCTCTGTTTCATGCTTTTGCAGCATCTTGAACTGCCACAAACTCCAAGAGCTGTATAAATCCAAACCACATTCAAATTCAGAACTGGTACCTCAGGGGCAGCTTTTAGCTTTTGTTATTTAGAGAACCCAGTGAGTCAAAGTTCTATATTTAACATGATGATGTGGTTACATACAGCTGGGCAGTAACGTCACAATATTTAGAAATTCTCTCCCCACTCCAGGAACCTCTCAACGACAAAGTTGGGTTATGTCAGAAGCTGAAGCTGTGCCTCAGCCATTTGCTTAAAACCCCTGCTATTTATTATATTTTCAAAAAAGGGTCTGTTATGCCACAAAACACATGAATTTTATATTCAAACATCAGGTTTAAGACATAGCAACAGCATTTATTTCCTTTGTAAAAAGTATCTCCCAAAACGTACTATAAACACATCTTTTTGAAGAGAGCTCAAATTTAGTGCAAAACAGGATAAGAAAAATAACTTCAAAAACAGACAGAGCTGTTAAAATAGTCAATGTCATATAGAAGTTTTGATATTTCTTCCATTAAATGTGCTTAAAAGCAGTATAAACAACCAAAACTGTATCACACTCCTGTCACTCAAAAGAACAATAATGTCCTCTTGTTAACATTATTGCTGAATAAAAATCATCCCAGATAAGACCATTTTGACTGTGCAATATAGCAGGCAAATGTAATTGGTGTAATTACAACCATAAGGACACTTTTACTACATGAACAAAAATTAACTCTGGCAGTACCTCAGCAACTTCCCTTTTTCACACACTCCAATTTTTTTAATGAGAAGTTTTTTAAGGATTTTGTTCACTTAACATTCAAAGAAAGAGATCTAAAAGCTTGCTATGAAATCTGAGCTGAATAGTTAAAAAAGCAATGGATTTGGTGGTTTTTTCCTGCGTGTGTACTGTGTTAGTGTTAAAAAACCCCAACAAATACATAGTGAAAGAAACATTAATAACCTAAGAAAAAAATGGCAGTATGTTTTCTATTTTAAGCACAGTAGGTTTTGCAAGCAGCAGCTTTTGCTGCCATTTAAGAGAAGCAGGTAGAACAATAAATCTCATTACCTTCCAAACTTAAGTAACACTTTGCTTCCTCACTTGCCTAATTTATATGAACAAAACTTTCAAGGGAGGACTGAACATACTGTTGCTAAATTTACACCTAAAGAGTTAACTAGAATACACAATAGAAAAATTATCTACAATCGTAAACACATTTTTGAGATTAAGTTGTTCACACATGCTGAAATAAGCATTTCTTAGAAGGATTTAAATTGTGAAAAAGGCATGAAACTGCTGAAAGGTTCAAGGAAGCGGGGAGAGGCAGGGGGAAAAGAATAAAAATAAAAATGCAAACCAGCTGCTGCCCCCACCCCCTAACCTACTTCAGGAAGAAATTCACAGCACAATTTAAATCTGTTTTGCTCTGCAGAACATTCATTCAGTAAAGGTGAATTCGTATTTGCAAAGTGGTCTTAACAGCACCACTTTTTGGAAAGTTCTCAATTTAATTTAGACAGCACATTTGTCTGTTCAAATCCTACTCAAAAAAGACAGAAGAAAAGTTCTGTAACTCTGACTGAAACAAAGTTTTCAGCTGTCTGGTTAAAAGCTTGGGCAACAATACAACAAAATGTGTATTTTACCCATCTTAAAAATAAGATGTATTTTGTGAGGTACCTCGTAGGTAGTCCCATAGTGGCAGGTGTACTGGCATTGCCTGTTGGTCTCTGCATCCTGTTCAACATTCGTGTAGAAAATGACTCCGTCTCCGGAACAAGAAACAATCTGTTTGTCATTGGTGCATGGTAAGAATTTTGCACTGAAAATATTGGCCCTGTGTCCTGAGCGAATTGTTGTGAGAACCTGAAGAACAGAGGAAAAGAGAGGCTGCATCAGGTCAATGTTTTCCAAGCAAATAAAGAACGGAAAAATAACTCAGACTGTGAAACACCAGCTATGCCCAGGCTGCCACGGACCTACAGTTCAATACAACAGAACAGAGAAGCTGCCTTTACACCAAATTTCTTCTAAGAACAACCTGGTTCTACATGACAGATTTGCACAGGCACTTGCACGAAGTAGTCTGCAAAATACAAGGGCTGGAATGCAGCTGCCACATTTTGTTTTTGCAGTGCTGGTTACACGTCACATCAGGTTTCTCCAAGTGAAACATTAGTCAGGGTGATGGTGCAGCCACATGGCATGTCAGTGAGGAGAGACTTAGAAGATCTGGAATATTTTAAGTCAAGAAGAATAAGGCACTGAAATCCAAGCCAACTTTATAGACTTTAAAAATTGATGTTGCTCTTAAACTCACTCTGAAAAGGAGAACTGAAGTCAATAAGGAAGGATGTTTCGAAACTAGCCAAAAATAAATAAACATTTAAGAACTTGATTACAGTGCAATAAACCAAGACTTGAGTTAGTCTCTCATTCATCTACAATAAAGTAGAAAAACATATGATTTACTTCACCGCCACAGCTGATTTTAAACTTTGTGGTGACCCTTTATCCTTCCTCATATAATTCTTAATCTACCAAAAGTGAAAAAACCTCCACATGCTTTCCTGTGAACAAGTGAACATTATATTCTTATTTCCCCCATCTGCAGCACTTAAACCAAACTGCATTTTCACCACTCCCATTAGGAAAAAAATACTTACCAAGCTGTTTACAGTATGAAAATTACTTCCAAATTTCCACTCAATTAACTTAATCAAAGAAAGTGTTTTGCAAATGAAGTTTCTCTGTCAGTAACAGCTCATGCCTAACATTTCAGAAGTGTTATTTCACACCTTTTAAATAATTCCCAGTAAAAATGTTTAACAGTGTATCTGCATATTCTGAAAGGTACACAATATTGATGGCTGAAGTCTATTTTTGCTACTCTACCTAGCTCATAACAGAAAATACGGTGATAGGGGTGTTGGGCAAGATGACAGAATTACAGCACAATTCTGATACCAATTTGCTGCCTTTTTCTGTATTGATTCTCTTACTCAAGCCAGAGAAAATAAGCTAACACAATTGTAACACTCATTAAAAATCACATCATTAGTACCTTTCAGGAATAACACTGATTACTGGGTCTTCTTGCTGGTACCTGCTGTTTTATAATTGCATTTGCATGTACTGGGGGAAGAAAAAAATTTAAAAATCATCTGCTCTGCTATTACAAAAAATAAATAACTCAGCTAACTGTAAAAAAAAAAAAAAAAACAAAAGAAAACAAGACATCCCCCATATTCCTCATTAGGCTCAAGTAGAGGAGTAGTACACAACAGGGAGGAAAAAATTGTCCCATGAAACCATAACGCTTAAATTGCAGCATCTATTAAAATATTACAATATTTTAATGTAAAAATTATAATAAGCAACTATCCTATAGTGGGATATTAAAATAAACTCTGCCCAATAAATAACATTGACCATCCTTTATCTGCATGAAAAATTCTTACTCTGCAAGTCTCTCCATCAACACTCACTTTGGAATTATATCCATCATCCACTTCATAGCTGTCTTAGATGCCTCTTTTCCAGCAGAACTCCCAGTCCGAGAGAAACCCTATCTAGTGATACTGATCTGAACTTTGTCAGTAAGTGGAAGGAAGAACTGAAGTTTGGAAGCCATGGCTTATCTGGGGAGGTGAGCAAAAGGGCCTTACCTATAGGCACAGGCAAAACTCCAAATCACTACCATTTTCCCACCACAACCTTCCAGGAAAGCAAAATACTGTTTTCTACTCAAACTCTCTTCCACCGTACCAACCACACACTATGTTTCTCTCACACATTTAATTTCTGAGCATGTCCTCGGGGTTTAATTGCCAGCCTCTGAGAGGACACAGTTCAGAGCACCTGTTCCACCAAACTAACAGCAGTTCCTTCAGGAGAAAAGTGTGGGACAGTGCCACTACCTGATGGATGCCAGCTGGCACTACTCAGAGCCTTTCAGCTGCACTGTAATCCTTATTTCAGTACAAATTATTCTCCATCCACATGCAGGCACACACAAGGCAATATAATTTTAAATTGGAGTGCACTATTTTAATCAAGACTGGCACCCCAACGCAGTACAACTCAGTACATTACACAGAGCAAAAGCTAATACAGTATTTTAAAACTGAAGTGAGAGGAAAACAGTTTATCTGACTACAAGATTTCACAAGAATTACTGAATACTGTTGCTGGTTCTGACACTAATCTGTGGTGAGACCATGTTCCCTTTGTGCCCAGCCACGTACCGTAAAACAGGATAATACCAATGTCGCAAAGGATTAGAACTCTAAGGTTTTAAAGCACTGTGAAGTTTTAGTCCCATTTATAAACACTAGGAAGTGCATGATATTATCTTTGTGACATAATAATTAATAACTGAAAACTGATATAATGAAAAATATCTTTAATATGTTGAAAAATAATAACTTGCATCCTATTTCAAAATTAACCAGCAGCCAGAAACAAACCTACCTTTCTGCTGTAGGGATTACTAATTACCAGGTTGGTGTCATCTGAACCAGATAAGATATATTCTCCTGTATCATTCCAGCAAATTGTATTCACCTGCATGAATTAAAAAAAAAATTGTTTAGACTTACATTAATTCAATTTTCACATATTAAAACATCAATACTCATCCAACGCTACAGAAATAGGAGTTAACAAATTCGACTGAAATGATGTAATTTCTAAGCAGCTAGCATAAAAAAAAAATTGTGTTTATAAAACAAATTGATAAGGGAATCACCTGCTTCACCTATGGCATCTCAATTATTCCCTCTGCTCCTCAAGAGTTCATCAGGTAAATTAAGCCTCCCACAGTAGCCACAATTTTACACATTCAGGTGCTTTAATGTACCAAATCTACTCCACAGAGAGTTCTCTGAATTTGAACTGGAGGGCATCACAGTGCTCTCGTTATTGTATCTTCACCATATCCAAATTCTGACCATCCATTGCTTTGCACACTTTTCAGTGACCACACCTTCTCAGGGAAAAGCACTGCAGAATCCATCCCAGATCCCTTCTGAAAAGTGTGAGTACACTGGGAAAGAAGAATCCTACAGTGAGGTACAGAATTGTATTGGGAGAGCTTTACAATACATTTCCTTATCAATTCTCCTTTTCACAAGACTGTGCTTAATAATGTGTCAGTGAAACAAAGCTGTGAAAGCACTCAAAATCCAGGAAGCTCAAAAGGTATCCTCCAAGCAGCAGCTCATGCACAAGCACCAAAGATTGCATGCAAGACCATCATTATCTCAAGTAAGCCTCTAAAATACCTTCAAGTGTCAAACTGCAGCCATCACCATTTTCTGCTGGCTAGATTCTGTTGGCAGAACAGCTGCCTTAGTGTGATGTATAAGAGTGGACTACAGAATTGGTAAAAAACCCACTTTGTTCTAAATTATTTTCTTATGCCTTTTTTTTTTTCATTCAAATGTTTCACTCTGAGCCCCCCCAAACCAAAAATAATTTTTGTTTAAAATAAATACACCCATTCTAGTTACTGTTTTAATGGCAAGTTTAGTTGGGGTTAGTTGCAAAATCAGACTTAGCAGTTTCAGGTGCATCACAGGGACAACACCACCTTGATATTCTTAAGTGGAGGAACTTGAGGAGAGATCTTGGTGTTAAACAAACATGCTTATGCCAGGGTTAGCTCTGTGCTCAGCAGCAGTCAGATATTATTGGGATTTTTCAAGAAATGACAGAAGAGCAGGGTATACATCCATGAATGGCAATCCCACATCTCCCACACTATGCAGTTTGGGTTTGTATCCCGCTCCCGTATTCTCCATTTCTATTACTGCCCATTTGGAAAGAGAAATTACGACAAGGAATTACTGGGGTATCTATTACATAGATATCTAAAACTTCTTATTGCAAGAAGCAAATAATTTGTACAGCTCTAGGGAAGGGATATGACAGAAGCTTATGAAAACATGACATGGAAAATGTAAGAAATAATTTTCTGTGGATATTCACAGTACAGGAAATGGAAGGCCTCAAATGAAATCACCAGATGACACACGGCTTTTTAATGAAACTGGAAACCATTGTTGTGGAATACCCTATACACCAGAAGTGGAAGAATATACATATTCCTCAAAGAAAAATAGTCAGAAAGAAAGGTGCAGCTTCCACCTCCACCTGCCCATTAAAGTGTGATGTGGTCTCCAGAACACCAATCAAATACTGTCTGTTTGCCCTGCCTCAACTTCCTTCAAAAATATGTGCTGGCCACTCTCAGGGCCAAGTTATGGGGTTCCACTGAGCTTTGCTATGACCTTGCATGGCTGCTCTTATGGTTTTATAACTCCGGCTGTCAATCACCAAGAGCCACAATTTCAGTTAGCCCCTAGAACAATCTACCATTGAAATAACCTGTCCTGACAATGGCTGCACTCTAAAATGTTGTCAAACATTGCACAGTACTACAGCAAGGGTAAACATACAACCCAACAATGTTTATTTTCATCTACATTTCCTCTCAGGCAGAAAAATATTATTACCATTGCCCTAAAGAAACAAAATGCTAATGTAAGAATACAGGAATAGAAACAAGAACAAAACACTGAAAAAACAAGGAAGCTACTGAAAAATTTAAAGTCATGATGTGAGAAAGAAGAGTTAGCACAAAAATTAAACAAACTGAGGAGGTGGATGTGTATATTTATGTACAAACTCAAAATCTGATGGACAGCAAAACAGAGAAAACATTGAAGATGCAAAGGGGAGTCAAGATTATCTAAATTGCAGCATCGCAAGCCTACACAAGACATCAATCATTCTCCTCCCAAATTCCAATTTCATTGCAACAATTGCCTCAGTTGAGCAATTTCAATACACCCTACCCACACCAAAGTTGGTTCAGAAAAATCCTGAAGTAAGATGACATAACCAAGTGTGTACTAGAGGTCTGTAACTAAACAGGCTTTTATTCTGTACCCAATCACCTTCTCAACATTACTGACAATAAATAAATCAAAAAATAACAAAGTAACAAAGTCTTTCAGTCCAATAAGTTTGGTTTGGATTTTCAGAGACTTTACGGTCAATACACACAGTGTTCAGTACAACCTACTGACCAACACTGAATAACACCAATAAATTTGCATATGGATCACTAAAAATAGATTCTCAACAAAACCAGAATAAAAATAAAAGTTCTCATCTCGTTCCATGGCAGCAAATTCACTACTGAAATATAATGTAAAATGAGGACTGGCAAGAAAATTGGTTTTTACTTTGGAAAAGCTACATATTTGTACTACCAGCACTGCCACTCAACACCCAAGTAAAAGCATAATGTAACAGTTACTACATTGAGGGTTTGGAAATCTTGGGAAAGGGTGTTGGAGCCAAAAGAAAGGATACATCAAACACAAACGACAATTACTAACACGGTAAAAAAAGTCAAAGGGTGTGTAATTAGCTTTTTCCTATTAAGTACTCCACATTATTAATCGTATCTAATTTTATTTGTCACTCATCTAGCCTTGCAAGGAGGCAGTGGGCACTCTTGATTCATTAGTCAATTAGTCAAATATAAATTTACTATCTCTGTGTTTTCCTCAAAGGCAATGCAGGAGGCAGCGCAGCCAGTCCTTAAAAACTGAAAAACCAAACTCCTCACTTCTATGCAAAGTGGCAGCAGAATCAACTCTTTAGCGAACAGAAGAGATTAACAGAATACAAGAAATAGAAGAAAAGAAATAGAAATGGCTGTAGATATCCAGAAGATCAGGAATATCCCCTAAGAAAGGAAGGCGCTTTTCATCTGTGGCGGACAAGGCGAAAACTGTGTTCCCAACAAAACACAAACTCCCTATGCTGATTTAACTCTGGCTTTGAGGACTACACCTGAAAATGACTTGTTCCCAATTGCATCCTGAAGGAGACGAATGCCACGAAGGATGCTGGTTTGTTATTGATCTGAATGCCTATACACAGAACTGAGAAATTACTCCTTCAGGTAATCCTCTTTATTTTAAAATATAGTATTTACTCCTGTCAAATGCTCCATCTACATCCTGCATTTCAACCTTCCTCAGTTTTCACAGGACCAAAATGGGAAGAAAAGAAGCCATATTTTTACTGCAATTCAATATGGTTTAGAGTTGCTTTATCCTCTACTTTCCTCATACTTCATTGCTGCTGGTCCAGATTGCTTCTCTTTCAACATTTCTCCTTTGGATTTAATCACTTCATAGAGAAGAGCTCACCAAAGTACATTTCCTCATCTTCTTAAGCTCTCTTTAGAGCTAATGCAGAAAATGGCAAGTTCTGGCATACAAATGATCTGACTGAATTCGACCATGTGAACCTTGTCAAAAGAGGCAAATCCTGCCCTGGAAGGATGATAAGGCTACAAGCAGACATCAATAACTCTGTAGAACCAATTCAATTACTTCACACACTACTGCTAGAAACTGTGTCTTCAAACCAAGGGGAAAACAGGACTGTTTCAAAGAGAATTGTCCCTGAACTCTGAGGTGAAAATATTAAATTTTTAAACAAAAAGGTGCTATGGCAATATTACTGTTACAAGAGCATGGATATGTGAAGTAATTAATAGAATAGTCCCTTCTTCACAGATATCCTGCCTGGGTATGATTATACACACAGCTGTATCTCCCACAGGATCTCTTTTGTGTAACACGTAGGAACTTGGACTTTACTTTTATCCTCAATTAGTAAAAAAATTTCTTGCCTTAAGTAAGTTGTCCACCGTGTCCAATTACACAGCATGCTTCATACAGAAAATATAAGTCACAACTTATTCAACAGGACAATGCAAAAGTTGTTAAAAACACCAATCAACCAAACAGCAACCAAAGGAAACCCCAAACCCCTGCCATCCAACCACCATTAAAAAAAACCCAACCACCCAAAAACCAAACCCAGAAACACCCTTAATAAGACAAGATGGCATTCATTCCCCACATTTGAAGTGCATGCTGAGTCAGCAGTTGTGGGAAGAACAAAAGAAAAAAAAAAGAGCCTAATTACCATTGATGGTAACAAGCAGTTTAATCAGTATAAGCATTGTGATTTCATTGACTTCTATTTCACTGATTTTTTTAAAGCAAATAGTAAGAAATTATACTGAGTGATTGTTAGCCTTAAATGATTATTCCTTGCAAAAGTCCACACAGTAATGAGGTAAGAACTCACAACAGCCCATTCTTTAACGGTGGAGAGTTCTGAGCAAATTTAACTTCTAAAGACATTTTTTCAAACTGTAGTATTTCACTACTGTATTTAAATACTGTAGTTTTTTAAACACCTGCAAATAATGCTCTAAGTTTACAATTAAAGCATTTTCCACCCACTAAAACAATTAGGCCATATGTTAAAGCATACTTTCAAAGCTAACATAATCAAATCAAGATTACTTTTCAAATACATATCCATCAGGTAGATCCAAGCAACACCAACAGCAAACACCAAATCTGCAATTTCTGTTACATGACACCGATGCAGATAATTGAAGTAGAGATCAGTCACTTAATTTTAGTAGTGAAGAAATACTGTTTTGCTGTCTTCTGTTTTCATATGAAAAAAATTACTATTTTTACAAGGAAATAAAGAAAAAAAAATAAAAAGCCCTAATCAAGTTCAGGAAAAGGAACTTGAAAAATTTCATCTTAAGAATTTGAGGAGACGAAAAATTACTAGAGAAGGAATTCTAAAGTAAAATATCACTGCTACAATCTTGAATATAAAATTAATAAATACACATAGGATCATAGAATTGTTTGGGTTGGAATAGACCTTACATCTTCATTGTTGTAACATTTCTTGGAAAAAAAAAGAGAAATCCATGCATTTGTCTCATTACACCAACACCATCTGTACGAAAACATAAACTCATAATGGTAGTCAGCACAGGAAAAGTAGCTCCTATGTTATATACAGCAATTCTAATCCTTGCCTTTCACAGACTTTCCAGGCTCACAAAAACACAGGTACATCAAAACTATGCTTCTGATCTCAAGAAGGCTGGATGTTAACAGCACTTGCTCCTTAAAACTACTACTGTGTTAGTTAACAACTATAACACTCCTTAATGAAAAGTCCAAGCAACTCAAGCTAAAATAATCCTTCCATTTGAACAGCTTCAGAAATATTCATGTTGAAGTATGAATGCTGCACTTACATTTTTATTTTTTATAGAATACTTTCATTTTTCAGGTATCTTGTACAACAAAGACTTTAACAACCATGAATTTCTGCTCTATTCCTCAAAGGTATCATGGCACCCTCTCCGTCCTGAACCTAGTTTAGGTAAAACCTTTTTTAAGGTTTTTAAAAGGTTTTTTTAACCTTTAAAAGGACATGTTTTAAAATACTTGGACCCCTTTCAGAAATTAATATTTAAATAAACAGTATTTCAGGTTATGTTATTGCCTTTCAGGAAGGCTTATTTTCGTTTTCATTGTCTCTTTAAGTCAGCATGTAGCACTTGATGATTTGCTTTTTAAAATTGGAAAATTAATCACTCAAAACACTAATAAAGCTTTAAATCAACACAGTATCACTACAAAAAGACTTCATTTAAAGGTTTAAGATGAGTCCTAACTGAAAAGGTATAGATTTTGTTTAACTAGCAGGAGAGATTAATTCATTCAGCAGTAGACACAGCATTAAGATACAGAAATGGGATTTTGTTTTGCTTCAAAGGTAAAGTGTCAGATGTTCAAGAAGAAACAAATAGCTAGAGAATTCAGATGTAGGTCTCAACAAGCAGAGTGGTCCTGCTCAGCTTTAATATACAAATCTATTTGCCTTTTTAAGTTAAGGGACTGTTACTATGGCAAGGAAATCACAATTTAACAGTTTTTAACAAACAAAAAAGCAACAAGTGACTTACGCATCCATCATGCACATTCAAGGTTGCTTCAAGTTTTAATCTTTGGATAAATTCTCTTCTCCCTGCAAAGAAAAATACCAATTATGTAATTTTTAAAAACTGAAGTAGTTAAGAGTCTGCTAATGATCATTCACAAATAAAAACCTAAACGGTTAAGATCCAGAATATAAATTTAAATCTTGAACAAATTCACATGGTTCTTATTTTACAAATCCTAAGACAAGCATGGCATTTGCATGTTCTTCCACCACCTTTAAGAAGAGTGCAGAAATGGCAAAATGAACATTTCACAGGCTCAAAGGCTGATGCTCCCTCTAAAACTAATAGCAAGAAAAGAGAAATTAATCCTGTGGTTATTTGGTTCACTTAGCTGAGAGGGAGCAAGTATAACATAGCTCAAGAAGTACAACCCTTGTATTTGGAAAATTAACATTTAAGACCAGTAACATTCCATTTCATAAAAATGATGTGAAAGGAAGAGATGAAGGATGTGGATGAAATCTATAAATGCACATTAAGACAAGGCCCCAGGAACTTTTATGTCCTTATACCCTATATACAAACTGATTTACCACTGCACTCAAAAACACTACTGTACTAAACACACAAAGAGGGAAAAACAAAGTACATTGACAAAAATGTGGTCTTTTCCTGAACTAGATGTTTAAACACATGGCTCCAACTTTCAGTTCATTTAGAGTGTCCTGTTTTTATGAAAACAAGTTATACTGAACTTAATATTCCCCAGAAAGCACTTTTAGAAAAGAAAAATACTGATAAACCTAATATTTTTTACTTCAATCCCAAAACCCCTTAAACTCAAGGACTATTACACCTTTTTTTATTCTGTATTTGCACATCCCTCAGAATAAAATTCCAGGTAAGAGCATCAGATTGTAGGCCTATGACGGGCTGCCCTGTTCTCAAATACGTAACTGTGAAATTCACTCAAAATTAACCTAAAAAACCTAGAATCAGGAAAAGAACAGTAACAGAATCCACATCTGAAAAATCCTACATTTCTGAACTTGATTTGGCTCAGCTCAAGGCAGAACCCAGTGATGCCCCTGGCAGTGTAGCACAAATTTGGAAAAGCAGTTTCTCCTCTCTCCACTTGCTTCCTCTGAATGCTTTTCATTTCTCCCATATATTCTCCAGCCTTGAAAAAGAACACCTGATATCCCCACCTGGTCCCTCCCAACCACCTGGCTGGAAGCAGGCACTGAGCATCCCTGCTACACTCTATCCTCAAAGGACAGGACACCCTTCCATCAGCACCAACTCCTGCCGCTACACCTGCACCCCATCCAATGTTCATACAGCCTTCCCTCCATCCAAAGGTCTGGGTTTGATGCCTCAGTTTTGCTGGAACTAGAAGCCACCTCCAAAATTCAAAATTGTTCATAACACAGCTTAAGTACCACATTAGATGAAGATCTCACTTTGGCAAAATATTTTTTCTTTTTCAAGAGGAGGTACTTAGTGGGTGAAATGGTTATATAGTCCTTGTACTTAAAGCATGCCTGAGCCAGCTTTAAAAAGATAAAAGCCAGACTTCTCTCATGCCCCATTTTATAAACCTTGAAGTTGTGACATCTCAGGTGCTACAATTTCTGTTAACCAGGAATAACCATAATTAGAGAAAGATTAAAATAATGAACCATGCTCCACTCGCAATGTATTCTTCAGTTCGGAACACACATCTACCTAGTTCACTATTCTTTCTTTACCACTCTTATCTATTTCTCCTCCCTCCAGGAACAGACTTTGATCATAGGTTCTTAAAGGTTGGTTTATTGTACCTTTCAGTGAAATCCTATTATTTTTCAAATCACATGATTTCTATGTTTTCAGTGAAGATTCCTACGTTCAGGTTAATTTGATTTCTTCAATGGCTTGTAAGTAAATGTGAATGCTCACATGGGAAACATCATCTGTTGCATGCTTGTGTATCACTTTGCATAACAGAAACTTCACAATTTGCTTCTGGGGTGCTACTGTAATGCAAAATACAGAGCAGTAATACACGACCTCCAACAGGATAACTTCATTAAGAATTGTATACTCCACAGGCCAACACAAGAATACAGTGTTTGCCAGACCCATCACGCTTTCATTGAAGAACAGAAAAATCTGATAGCAGTGGATGATTGTTGGGCATTGCACCAGGTGCATAAAACACATCTGGAATGAGGTGATATCTGCAGAGCAACAGGCAGGTGCTTGCTGAGAATCCTCTGTACACACACACCAAAGATGACTTAAACTAACTTTTAAAAACAAACAGAGCAACAGATTTTTCTTTTTCCTGTAGGCTCTGGTTTTAATCCAAATTACTTAAACCGGCAAGTAAGAAACAATAATTGTGTTCTAATCACATTTTCAGTTTCAATTTTTATTTCCTTACAGAAATCTGTTGACAAAATAAGATGTGAACAACTTGTTGCTGTTGTTAGATTAGGATTTTTTTGTCTTATTAAGAACACAGTATCCATACAAGTTTCAGTAAACTTGAGATGCAGACAAAAGGTGCCTCGGATACTCAACACTTGGCCATTTAAAACATTACAAAAAATTGTTAGGATTGCATATGTGATTTGTTATATACGTGTTTAGTTATTTATCCTTTTATCACTTTTTATCTAAGTATTTGAGAAAGGAATTAAATACAAACAAAATTACAACCCTTAAATAGTTTCTATATTCCCTAAAGGAAAAAGGGGGCAAGGGAGAAAACAGTTAAAATGTTTTGCCTCTGAACCCCCTCTTATTTGATTAAGTACTAAACACAGTAAGACAGTGGAATGGATTGTTTGTAGTTTATCTAATCATTCAAATCACCAGATCCTAAGTGGTCCTTTTACTCTAAAATAAAAACCTGAACTACTTGAATAAATGGATCTGAAGAAAATACTGCCTCTGCTTTTGCTGTTGTTAAAAGCTGGGCAAAGTCAGTGGATCTGTGTTCCTTGCACTTCAGCAAGGCTCCCACAGATTCACTTGGTTTGATAAAAATGCTCAGCAGTAAGTAGCAGAGGCTTCTGATATTTGTCACTTGAATATTTTTGTCACTGTTCCACATTTATTACATTTAAAAAAATTTAAAAACAATTCTTCTTGGTTGGGTTTGTTTTTTACTGTTCAGGTGCATCTCAGATCTTATTTGCTAGACTTCCTAACAGCCCGATTCTCTGTGTCAAGTACTCTGCTCTCACAGGTGACAAGAATGTTCTCAATCCTCCTCTCCACCTTCCTACAAAGGCAGCCCTCCTGGCTCCCCTTCCAGCTACGATGAAGGATGAAACCCAAACTTTTAACAAAACCCCCAAAGTACTTTTTTCTTACAACGTCATCAACAACACCTCTGTCATGTTTAGATTTTTCGCCCTCCAGTACCGTGTACAGGCTCTCAAACCAGTAACTATTTATTTTTCCCCTTTACTATGTAGTACCCTTAGAAATGCAATAATTTAATTCTCTGAGGGTGCTTCAATATATCATATCCTATATTCAAATGAGGCTTAGGACACAGATCAAGTGACCAAGCTGTCATCACCAAGATTATCTCACTGGACAGTGGGGTTTGTTTCAAAACTGCTAAGGGGAATTTATCAACAAGAATATGATAAAGCAAAACAAAAAAAGCCCTGGTAAATTTCAAATGGCTGTGATGACCTCCCTGTGAAGTGTTTACGTAGCTGAAATTTGGAAAGCTAATGCTCCACCCACCCATTTTCACTAGATACATACCAAGTGAAGCTTCAAGGTTCAGTGCCACTCTCAGCACAACGATCAATAATATTTTCAGTTTTTAGCCATCCACCCATTTTCATCAAACGCTATGCACAACCGAAGCCTCAAGGTACAGTGAAACTCTCAGTGCAGTGATCAATAATTTTTTTAGTTTATATTAAGCTAGAGACTAAGGGACCATTCTGTGTATGAAAGAAGCCCCACCTCAAGTCATTCATAATATGAATTTAAATATGGGAAAGCAGGTGAAAGAGAAGCTGCAGCTGTTTCTTTGTAACTTTATTTCTTCAAAACATCCACTGTGCACAAGGTCAAACCAAATGCTGCCTCGCAACTTCCACCTGGAGAATTACCCAACCTCTGTGTCTGGGCACATTTACAGAGCTCTAACCTCACTTCAGGGAACAATACCAAAAAACAACAGCATCCCTTGTACTCCCCACTCACAGTCGTTATGACACCATTTAGGTCACAATCCTCGGTTTAGGAATTGCTGATCAGGTGCTTTCTAGGTGCCTGCTTTGGCAGAGAGACACATACCTTTCTTTTGTAAGCAACTTAGTCAAAGCTGCTTCAGAACTGATGACAGCAGACAAGTTAAATGCTTCGAGCATGCAAAACCTTCATATATTTAAAACTGCACTCCAGAACTTCCCATTGAAGAAATACAGATCATTTCATGATGAAGGTTTAACTTTAAAGCATGCTTGTGCTCCACCAAAATTTAACTAAGCTTTGATCCAAAGCAGCACCAACATGGTACGAGACGTTACAAGACAACCCGTATTCAGCAACAGACCCCATTTATCAAATGAACACTCATTTATATCAAGCTGGCTCTTTGCAAGGCCAAGTCCCTCAGCGCTGGCTCACTGTGACATTTGGAATGCCCTAGTTTAAAGCTGAAATGGAGCCAGCATCTGTTCCCAATGCAGAGCACATGTTATCCTGCACTCTGAGCACGTTTCAAAACTTCTCTTGGCTTTCCAGGGTAGAGTTTATGTATTTCTGAAGTAACTCCATTTGTACATACCTTATTTTGCTGGATCAACTACATCAAACTCTGCAGCATGATATAACTTCTGATCCACACCTCAACACACTTTTTCCAGCAACCAGAATTCTCCATATAGCTGGAGATACCATGAATGCACTGAATTAACTTTTGTCAAGGTAAGTTAAAATTCTTGAAGATTAATTAAAACCTTAAAAATCAATTGTTAGCTATGTAGGCCGACACTGGCCCCATTTTTTAGTCATCAAAATTGTGACACAGGAAACTCAACCAATTTATCAAAAGAAAGAGTGAACCAGCAGTACTGCCAGAAATCAAATCTATTGGTGTGACCTCCAGTCCTTTGAACAGGGCCCTGTGTTATATTTCTTCACTCTTCTGCACTGCTGTAAAAATGTCAGAACTCTTGGTTCTGTCGATGTTCAGAAGACTACCTTTCAAGTGACTATGAACAACTACTTCATTATGGCTTAAGTTCAAAACAGATAACTCTAATTATTCTCTGTTCTTGATACATCACAAAGCCTGAAGGTGTGAACACTATAAAGAAAACTCAAAATATTTTTATTGTCTACAAAGAGACTTCTTTGCCATTTTAACATGTGAGAGCTTTGCTACTGAACACCCAGCATCAAACAACTTGGTGCTAATTAAGCTCATACTCAAATCCTAAGATAGGCTTTAGTAATGAGCTTTAGGTATTAGGAAACACAAAACTTTCAGATATTATAACACCAAGACAGAAACTTCAGAAGACAGGACACTATGCCCTCAGTTACAAATCAGCAAGTCTCATGGTGAGTATATTAATACAAAATCTGATCTCAAAAAGAAAAAAACACAAAAAGTGATCTGCTGAAGTTTCAAAAAAAAAGTATTTCAGCAACATTATACACGTCAAGGCAATAAAAAAGCATTTTGGAAAATACTCCTGTTTAGGTTTACTTCTACAGAATCTGCAAGAATAGATTAGGTAAGAGCACAGGTAAGATGTGTTTGCATTAGTAGCAATGACTGTAATTAACTTTGAAACATCTTTTGGATACTGAAAGTATGCACACCCAAATATAAGCCTCCACTAGGCTCCATAACTGGTAAGGTTAAAAGCATTTGGAATTTAAACCAATGTCTTTAATTTCTGTTTGATATTTACCATGGCTTATGCCTGAAAGATACTTTTTACATAATATTCAGCTGCACTAATATCAAGTGTTTAAGGTATTCTCAGTGACAAAAATGTGGGATAAAGTACAAGTACCTTTCTCAGAGAAGGCACTTTATCTGTGCTGTACTGACTGGTGCTAAGTGGATTTCATTCACAAGTACACCATATTCTGACAGATATCCTTACACTTCCCCTTCCACTGCCCATACTAAAATCTTCTGTATTGCTCTTGCCACAGACTGCAAGTGAGGTTTTGTGACAGGAGGAAAAAAATGCCAGTTTTCAGCAATTTTGATATTTATTCAATCCTTTTAAGTAGTCCGATGATCAAATACAAACTACTCACTGAGACAAAAGGCACTTGAAATTTTTATATTATGCCACGAGTATTTCTAATTTCTACAGAGCAGAGGACAAAATTCACATGACAGAACGAAGAGAAGCTCTATCTATGTGAAAGATAACATGTACCACATTACTCCTCGCAACAGAAAACTACCTGAAATAGCTTAAGTGATTAACTGGATGTAGGATTAACTACACGCAAAAGCTTTTCCTGTTTTCTCTACCAGCACTAAAAGAGGACTCCCAAAGAAACACCTCGAAATTCTAAACCAGATACCAACACAAAAACAAGTTACCAGATCAAGAAAAATACACTTGTGCCCTGCTTTCTTCCCCAAAGAAAAATCAAAGGAGGCTTCTATTAACTGAAGGCAAAAAGAAATATTATGCAGATGCAGATTGTTGCAAGTTGGAGTAAACAGCATTACTGTAGGTTTCAACACGTCTTTGGAAATGCTTTCCTTTGACTTTGAAAAGTCTTCATCTGAAACTGTTACGTGAACAGCAATGTATGTTGAATATTTTCTTATAAAAATGACATCAACATAAAAACCCAGACAATCCTTAACAACACTTGGGGAAATACACATCAAGCACTCTGCTTTATGTTGTCAGATACTGCTGATCTGTGTAACACCCAAGGTTAATCAGGAGCTCCACTTTCCAGCAAGAAAAGATGGTATCTAAGAAGCTGAAATGCAGTGTTGCTCCATCCCAGTGCAGAAGTTAAAATTGCTCATAGAAGAACCAGGGGTCTCTCACCTCCAAGCACTCAGGCAAAATGAATGCTGGAGCACGCAGAATCACTAGGAAAAGGGAAGAAAAAGTGGAATATGCTTTTAAGAGGTGGAAAGAGGAATCCTAGCAGGAATGTCCTCTTTCCTGCTGAGGAGGTGTGCGCCCCCACTGCTGCCAGTCCTGCCATCACCTTCCAGTGCCTGCCAGAGGCTGCTGCTTCTCCCACTCTGCCAGCAGGACTAATCCCAGGAATTCCAGACAAAGGCTCCGGGCAAAATCAAAGCCTACTATTTAAAGTTGTTTAAGCTAACTTGATACTCATTTTTAAACAGATTAAGATGTGATTATACAGAAGCTTACCAGCATATCTACAGACATGTCTTCTAGCAAAAAAAGCCCAGGGCTTGCCTTTCCCACAAGTAAAACCAAGCCCTTGGACAGGGTGGAAATGAGTTAAGGCATTTAACATTCTGCACACCCGCCTAATTAAACATACCATTTAATGCTGCTGGTAATAGAGGAATTGTGCACTGCTGGTTTTGTTTGGGGGAACTCAGGAAATAGATATATAGATACCATAACAGATATAGGTCATAACCCGTAAGATTACAAAAGTAAACACCAGGAAACTGCCCAGGATTAGAGTTTAAAGATAGATTACATCAAAAGTTGAGCTCAAGTACAAAGCTGAGTCTTGATAGTAGATGGCTATTAAGTTAACACTGTACTGACAGAGGTTAAATTATCACTGGGTATTTAAAAACAAATGGGGAAAAAAAAACCCTTACTTTTAAAAATTGCATTGCCTGTTGCATTAAACTATATGTATTCATCCTAGTTAACAAAAATAAAACCTGTTCAACTCCAAAGACTTTTACTGAAGAGATTTCTGAGGACATAACAGTGTTTCTAAAATAAAACCAAATTTAAAAGGAAGTAGATTTTTCCTCATTTCCTAGAAAGGTAAATAACGGGAACACACTACAATAACTGTAATAACAAAGCCATGCAACCTAAATAAAGACGTGGGTTTGGTTTAACAGTTTAATTTTAATAGTTTTTTATATTGGTGAAATTTCAGTAGTTCAAAAAGGGTTGAACAAACACTGATGGTTCAGATCACATGAAGTTCACAGGGAAGAAAAGGGACAGATTCTCATCTTCCTCATGATATCTGTTAAATAGAGAGCAGTCAGCATTAATGACACATTCCATTTTCCCGGAGGAAAGTCTGCAAATCCTTGAAGAACAAGATGAGGAAAATAAGGGGATATTAAAATTCACCGATGTGACTCAGATTCCATCTCACGATATTAACATTCAATATTTAATGATTCAACACACACTGAAGCATTTGGGACACATCTGAATCAGCAGCTCACTAAGGCCCAAAGACATGCCGAGACTTGCAGTCAAACAGTGAAAAATCCAGCTTTGTTCAAAGGCTGGCATAGTTTGTATCTGAAATGATCTTTTTCCTTACTGCTAGGACAGGACTGGTCTCAAGTGTCAACAGGTTCTTGATATGTGATCAGTTGTATCCCACTGGACTATTTTGGGGACACTCAAGGATAGAAGATCAGGAATCACATGCGAAGTCACGAGAACTCACAGAGTTGCAGTGCAACATCTTGGAAGTGACTGAACACAGACAGGTTTAATGGTCTGCCCTAATGCACTTAATGGAAGCAATCCGATTGGAAGAAAGCTATGGAGGGGAAAAAAATTAAAATAAATAAATAAAGGAAAGAGATCTAAAGGATCTCTCACAGCACGGCCTCATCCTGAAATACAAATCCAGTACATGCTGTACACAACTTGTTTTTGCAGCAAGAGACAGCTTTCATGTATCCAAAGCTCATTATTAGAAGATCAAGGTACAACTTAACTACGAAGCTGTCTGAAACACTCAGTATCAAGGCTCAGGCAGTTATTCACAAAGCAAACACAATCCCTATACAAAGATAGTCTTTAAAGCACACAATGTAAATTCAATGAAACATTGCAATCAAAAATGAAAATATATTAGAAGTGCACACAAGTGTCTGCAGTTCCCAGCTGTCTGCAGGAGAACACTGAGGTTCCAAAGGATATAAAGCAAATACATTTGCATCCTAAGACTGAGCATAATTCAAATATTATAATACATGCAAAGACTACAACCCACTTACATGCACTCATATTTCTGGGCAGCCATTAACACACATTATTAACGTTCTGTTAATCACAGACACTACAGATAAGGTTAATCCCTTAAAATCAAAAAGTACATCTGCATAGTTCAGCCTATTTCAAGAAATACTGACAAAACTGCAGATAACTTAAAAGGTCTCTTGAATTTCTGAAGGACAGAAAATCAACAATCCAAAACAGTTATACCAACTTTTCATCATTTCTTGCTGGCCAAATATAATGCCAGAAATCCACCTTCCATTTTAATTCATATGTCAAAATACAACAGCACCAAAAAAGTTGGTGGTTTAGAAAATTAAAACATCAAAACTCAGTTAAGTAGGTTCATCGATAAGTTCTGATCTAGGCAGTAGTATATATATTAAAAAAAAAAAAAAAGGCAAAGCAAAACCCAAAAACCAGGTTTCTGCAGAGTAATCCCACCAAAGAACATCATAATGTGATCCATACGGGTCTACAGTTTTACACAAACTAGTTTTAGTACACAAAAAACCAGAAGCTGCGCTACCATCAATCCCCAGCATCCTAAAAACAAACATTGGAAATCATTCTTGTATTTCAGGACAGAGTGACAGAAGGCACCAACTAATCCCAGACCCTGCATGTATTTTTTTTTAAAGAAAATACACAAAAATAATCATCAACACGTTATCACTGAATAGAAGCAAAACGGGACAACACTGAGGAGAAAGAAGCAGTAACATAAAACGTAACGATTAAACGACAAAACACACAGGAAGACGTAACTGCAAAAAGGTCAATGATACTAACTACAAGCAAAGATTTCTAAGATAACAACAAAACAAGCTATCAAATTTACCTAGATTAATGTGACCTGGCTGTACCACTTGCAGGTCCAAGTGAGTCCTATCCTCCACTCCCATAGCTCAGTTAGTCTATGAGTGAAATAAGCCCAAAGATAACAGAAGGCTGATTAGACTGAAATTAAAACCAAGCATTCAGCACTCAGGCCACAGAAATACTCATCTAACCTTAATCCTGCCTCCCAGCTCACATCTTTCTGGTTTTCTGCTAGGTACCAAATTATAACCAGCCAGCATTTTTTAATTTGTTGTTTTGTCCAGATGATTCTGTTACACTGTGCTTTTATTATCCTTTGCCGACATTAAAGGCGTTAAAATGGGTGTCTTTATTATCTGATTTATTTTGAAGTAGGAAAAAAAAAAAATCATTAATCCAGTATGCTAGGATCACCCCTAACATCTTTTCCTACAAGCTGTTTTAGACATACATATAGTGAAGTCCTTGGTACCAATTTAAATGAGATAGTATCAGAGAATTCATTTCAGACACAGTCTCTTTATTAAACTCCTCCAAATTAAATTTGTTATCAACAGGTCTCGATGCTACATTGTTCTTTCAATTGCCCGTCTGTAATTTTTTTAAGGACTGTAGTCACTAAGCCTTGCTTTTATTAACAAGGGGAAAAAACTCCAAAGATATCCAGTTTAAGGCAATACCCAATCACTGTCCTCTCTCGTGGTGTTTTCAATTAAAAAGTTACATCCCTCTTCTGCAATGTTCTTATGCATCTGAAACTTTTCTATACAACCAGTGAAAATCCAATGACTCCACAAAATTTCCTGCCTTCCTCATGCTTCCTGCCTCCTTCCAATATTAGATTGAGCACATAAAAACTGTTCCACAGATGTATTTTCCTCCAACTCATTCATTACACGGCGAACTTCAATTCTGCCTCTGCCTATTCCTATTATTCAGAGAACATCTCTAATGAAAAAAGTCAGGGGAATTCACTTACATCTTTCTAAAACCTTCAGTTAGTCCACTTCCACAAAGTATTTGGTCTGTGATAGAATATATCACCACATAACTGTGTTCTCATAATCAGACCATGAGGTACATTTGTAATGCTTCTTTTTCAAGCAGCAGTTAATCTGCTAGACCTGAAGAAAAAAAAAAAAAAAAACACAAAACACCTCCACCAGTTATGGAGTTTAACTGTGACAGATGAGTGTTTTTAATTCATGTTGGAAAAGAAAATTAATTCCAGAGGTTTAGAACATGAAATGTAACAGTGTACATGGAAAAAAACCTAAACATCAAAAGTATTATGCAAAGAATTTAAGAAGAAAGGCTGATTAAATACTCTGACCATCTCCAAGTTTGCAACAGCACCAGCTACAAAGCTGATCATCTTAAAGCTGCCTGACCCTTCTTACTCCATATTATTTTCAAAGACCAAGATACCATATGTTAAAACATAGCTGGAGCAAAAACTGGGCAAAATAATGCCTCTCTTTTTGGCTGCTCTCCCCAGCATTCTAGTTTCCATTCTGCTGGGTTTGGTTGGTATGTTTGTCCAAGAAAAGAAAGACACAATGAAAGTTTACAGTATTTTAAGGAAGTATTTTAATTTCACTCTTGCACTCAGTGCAATGTATTTTAGAAAGTACCAAATGTTCAACAGCAACACTCAATTCTATCTCCATTCAACCAGCCACTACTAGTTTTATACTGCTATGAATAGAAGGCAGTCAGTATCAAAACTAACCAGTTATAATAGCTATTCTTGCCTGTTTTTCAACCCTACTCATGAGCAGGGCAATCAGCTAACTTCACAACTGTAATTAGTTCTGAGGTTACTGTGGTTCATCCCTATAAATAAAGAAGGAACTATTGAAACCTAAGTAGTTTAGTAAGTTCTCCCTACACACAAATATTCACAGATCTCTTTTTAGTAAGAACTGTTGAAGCTTTACAAAATTTGATCACAATGAACCTAATCAGTGGTTTCCTTACAGTGAATTTTTTACAGATTTCAAACTTTCCCCAAATCTCAAAACCCGGGATGATAAAAACTTAGCAAGATATGAAAAAAAATCTTTAAAGAAGAGGGACTGAAAGCTCACAGGAAAGCATCACAATGCTATCTCTAAGATATCTGGTAAGCTTAAAAATTTCATATGACAAGGAAAGAAGATTTCAGAAAATAGTATCTGCATGAGGATATCAGAGATTGGGGAGAACTGATTATTTTGATATTTGCTCCCATTGTATCAAGCATCACAACTTCCAACAACCACTCTGAGCCAAAATACAGCATCAGTTCCTCTCCTTTTAGACTGAGAGACTTTCTCAGGATAACCTGCTATGTCAGACAGCAAAAATAAACCAACCAAACAAAAGCCCCAAAACAAACAAATAAAAATAGAAAGAAAATGAAAAGCCTTCATTCTTCCTCCTGTCTAAACAGAGCCATTCTCAGCAGCAGGACCCTTCACAGAAAAGCAAATAAACCCACCACATTAAACACTTCAGAGAAATTACGGATCCCTCTTTCTTGCAAGAAACCCATGCTGCCATTTCTCTAGTCAAACCATTGTATGCTATATTTAATCCACACAGAGGCCTTTACTGTGCTGGGACAGAACACTTTACCTGCCGTCAGAACGGGTTGGTTCACTACTCCCCAAAACACTGCCACAATGATACAAAATTTCAAGACTTGTAGATTCTTGTGGAAGAATCCTGAGTAATTACACTTGCCAGCTTCCAAGTAGACTTTAACTTGGATACTAGTTTGCACCAGTGTTTTTCAGGGTAAAAGCACCGCGATGTGCTACTGAAAGCAGTCTGAAACTCAATTTCCATCTGTGATCCAGCACCAGGGCTCTTCCCAGCAGCACCAGGCTAAGAGGATGCCTAAATTGAATCAAAGAGAAGAGAGTTACTGACAACCTCCCCCAGGCCTGGTTTCCTCTGGAGACTTCAAATACAAGCACTGTCTGAAATTGAGACTAATTAGCCTACAAATGCTGAAGGAAACATAGCTAACAGAGACATTGCTGAGACCCACATCTTCCCTCTCTCATCACAGCAGGAGCTCTCACCATAGGATAACATCTGAAGGACACATCCCAGGGACGCACGCACGGCCCCATCTCCATGAGCTGTTTCTCTGGAACTCTGTCCACAACTGACTGGGCTTCAGAACAATTATTTAGGGATCTTGCAAAATCAAAATCAGACACAGTTTTTGCAAGGCCATGAATTTCAGGGGTGAGCTATCTGCATGGAAAGGTACATTACACAGATCCTTCCTGGTGCAGCTGTTTTCAGAAGCTGAGAGAGGCTATTTATAGAGTGCCACTTGATTGCCAGTTCACATGAAACTAAAACACTGAGTAAATAGGAAACAGCAATTAGTTCTCAGCTGTCTTCCTTCAAAACACGTTCACTATCAATATTTCTGATATTTTACAGTGTAAAATACAACCATCCCAATGAAGGGCTCACCATGCAAGTACCATCCACACAGACACATCTGCCTCCCAAATGCACTGTTAGTCATGGACTTGCTATAATGCTTTTCCTTTGATTTGGTGGCTGCAAAAGAGCAGTAGGCAATGAAGAGATATATAAACTACTTCATTTTGTACCAGTATCCATAATTGTTTTGACAAGTTTACAAAAAATCTGCCCAAACAAAAACGCCAGACAAACAAAAAGCAAAAAATGCACATGGACAATGCCTTGAGTCTCCCAATACTATTCCTAAGATAAAATGAAATGCCTAGACCTGCATTTGTTCTGTCTGCCAGACTGTTGAAACACTACTAAAAATATATATAAATAGGAAGAAGCCTTACTTCCCATGCAGATCAGATCATCAGTGATCAACAACCAGTGGCACCCACCTGACCACTGCGGTCTTGACCAGTGGGCCAGAGAACAAAGCCCCTACACAGAGCTGCTGAGAAAGAGAAAAGACCCACACCTACACTGACCTGCACACAAAAAGGCACAACAACAGGCCGCTTGTCTGGGAAATCTGCACACGAGCAATCACACCTGACTAGCAGTCAAATTAATGGGTTTATTAAGGCCATAAATGCCATTTGGGGTAAAAGTGCGGTGGTTCCACAAGACCAGCACACCCTGTACCAACCCCTCGGTGAAAAGCAGAAGTCAGGAAGGACTGAGCATCTCTTGCCACCACCAAGGCAGATCTCAGCACCAATTCAGTGGGAAGGCTCTCCCAGGTCCTATTTTTTCAAGGCTCTAAAGCAACTGAACTTGTTTAAGTTAAAGGTAAAACAGTAAATATGAGACCTCAAGCAAGGCACCAGAGGGGTTTTGTTTTTAACCAAAGTTATGTGCATTTTATTGGAGCAGCATCCAGAAAAGACATCTTGGTAAGTCCAGGAAGATGATTTCTACCGTTCAAATCTTAGTACTTTAACTGTCAGAGACACAACCATGTAAAAGCAGAAGAAAGAAAATAAAAAAGGTCTTCTTCAAAAAAAAAATGGAATCTGCACACTACAGTCCTAATTTTAACACTGATCTTTTCTGCTCCAACTGGAGCAAACATGAAAAAAAAAAATCCAGTTGGATTGATCACTAAAAGTTAGAACAGTCCTCAGCTAAGGCTTGGCCAAGCACAGCTTGAGACATAACCAAAATCAAAAGCAGCTAGATCGTTATTTCTCAATCTTTTTTAATTTTAAGACTCAAAATTTCTTTCCAGGGGACTTGGGTGCTGCACACACACACCTCCCTCTCTGTAATCTGTAGAAACCTACCAGCAATAACCTTAATTTTCTCGATTAACCTTTTGTGGCTTACTGAGTGCTCACGGACTACAGACAGAAAACTCCTGAGTTAGGCTCGGTAATGTGATATCCCACCTTAAATTCCACCAGGAAAAAAACAAACGACAAACCATTCCCACCGAGCACAGCCGTGAAAGCCTGGGAGGCACAGAACGACACTCGTTTTACAACGCTGTAAATCAAGCTCCATCTCGAGTACTCGAGGTTTCCACTCCAAGGCAGGAATTGTTTTGCCACACGAACACAAAAGAACGCGTTCCCGACCCACCGAGCCATCTTCCCTGGAGAGCCACCCCCCCAAATCCACAGTGCCACTACGCTGGATCGCCACACCTCCAAAAACACGTGAATAAATACTGGTTTTTAAAATATTTTTTGGTAACGCTTTTTGCAGAACCTGCGCCATGACAAAGAATATCAATAGTTCCTTCACGCCACAGAAACCTCCCCGCGGCCTCGGAAACTAAAAGTGGCGCTGGCTTTAACTTGGAAAGTGAAAATACCTGCCTTGCGTGTGGAGGCGAGCGCAGCCCGGGGCTGGGGCGGCTGCGGGGACCCCGCGGTGGCCGCGGAGCACTTGGGGACACAAAGGGCGGCCGGATCGGCCCGCACCGAGCGCGTTCCAGCGGCTCGGCTTCTCCCAGAGCCCCGAGAAAACCTCGAGGGCTCCCGGACAGCGGCCGCGCCATGATCCCGGAGGCGTTTACGTGCTTTGTTCCCAGCCTCCGGCAGCTCAGCGCCGGTAAATCCGGACCCTGCCCGGCCCCGGGCACGGAACGCCGACACCGGCGCTATTTTGAGCCGCCGCCCAACTTCCCGGCTGGATATCGGCGTGCAACAGTTCCTTCGGGAAACCAGGGGGGCGGGCGAGCGGAGCCGTGCACCGAGGGACCGGGGGGTCCTGGCGGGCCCCGGACCACCCTGGGAGCGCGGAGGGATCGGAC
>VXBT01001189.1:1554344-1565252 GCA_013400235.1 Oriolus oriolus | reverse complement strand
TCTCCAGTGAAGCGGTGTGAAGCCGCAATGCGGCCATCTTGGGTTTGGGCGCATTCGTCGCGGCGCAGGGTTCTCCCGCGGCCTGCCATCTTGCGGGGAGAGCGAAGCGGAGGCGGCCATATCTGAACCGGGCGCCCGTGCCCTTCCCGAGGGCGCTGGGCTCGCCAGCTCTCCTCAGGGGGCGGGGCCAGCGAGAGCAGCCAATAGCGTCGCGCGCNNNNAGCCAATAGCGTCGCGCGCAGCTCTCCTTCCCGCCCCGCCCCTTGCGGCAGTGACCAATCAGCGCGAGGGCCGGCCGGTGGGCGGGTCTGGCGGGCGGGGCCTGGGCGGAGGAAGGACGCACGGACGGAACGCGGCCCCCGCTCGGTCCCCGCTCGCCCCTCGGCCCCCGCTCGCCCCGTCCGTCGCCATGGCGGCCTCCATCGCGGGGCTCCGCGCCTCCTACCACCGCATGCTCGACCGCATCGAGCTCATGCTGCCGCCGCGGTTCCGGCCCTTCTACAACCACCCAGCGGGTAACAGCGGGGGTCACCTTGGCCCCCGGTTGGGCCCGCGGGGAGGGTGGGGGGAGGATGCGTCCCCTACGAGTTGGGGGCGGGATCGGGGCACAGTAACGCGGTTAGGGTGGTTTTGTCACGGGAAAGAAGCCCTGGAGCGGCGTCCTGCTCCTTAACGGGGAATTTATTGTTTTTGTGAAGAGAGAATAAGATAATCAGGCACGGCGCGGTTGGTTCCAGCCGGGATGGATGCGCTGGTGTCGCTGTCACGGTACCGCGGGGTGGATCCAGGGATCGCGTGGGCTGCCAGAGCCCGGCCCAGGGGATGTGATGGGTCTAAAGGGGCCTGGAGGCCTCGGCAGCGGCTTCTTTCAAGAGGATGTGCTGGAAAAATCATAGAATGATGGAATGGTTTGGGTTGGAAGAGATATTAAAGATCATCCAGTTCCAACCCCTGTCGCACCTTCCACCAGACCAGGTTACTCAGAGCCCTATCCAGCCTGGCCTAGGACACTTCCAGGGATGGGAGAGAGCGCTGCCAGGGTTTCTGATCTTGAAATGTGCCCTGGTCAACTCAGGCAGCCTTTGGCTGTATTTCCCTTGTTCTGAATCCCATGATTCTACCAAAGACAACTCGTCCCCTTGGTGAATGCGCTGGAGGGCTGCTGTGGGTAGAGAATTTCCCTGGAATGAGCTCCCCTCACCTGACCTACAGTTTACCTTTCCGTGAGCAAACGGGGGAGTTTGTGTTATTAGGGAGAAACCTCTTGTAAAATGATCTCCTTCAGTGCCATGTACGTGGTGTTTGTCATGTAAACAAATTGCGTAGGTTGTTAAAACGAGAGCCCGATAAAATCCTGGCATTCCATAGGCTCTGTCCCCACTGTTTTGTGTCAGTGTCACAGGCATCCTTGACTCTTCACCTACCAGGAATATGCATCGTGAAAATGGACTTTAGTTTGCAGTCAGTTGCTCTATCCTCTTACCATGGCTCTGTCTTGGAAGGAAAATTGTTGCTGTAAAGAAATCACAAAGAGTGAAAACCGCAGTTCTCAAAATGTTTGATTTGTACTGAATTTACTACACCAATATATTTAACATTAATGTATTGGTTTTATATAGAAAGAGACAGTCTGTCCAGCAGTGAGAGGCACATTCCACCAGTGTGAAAAGTGGCAGCTTCCAGATGCTTTTATTGGATACAAGGCACAGCCAGTACTGGGAACATCTCCGTTCCTTCTTCACCAGAGCTGTAGCAGTAACTGGATGAGGTTTTGGAGGTTCTCTTGCAGTGCTTTTCACTTCACAAAACTGCCCGTGGGCCACTTTTGATCATCACCGTAATGTAATTAATAAACCCATTTTTAGGGATTCTGTGTATATATATATATATAAAATATATATACGCATATCTATCTATCATAATCCACACTGATGGTATAAGTGAGAAAAGCCACAGCACAAGGAAGTATAGAAACTGAACCCTTGCAACTTCTGTTTTAGCCTTGTATGTCTTGAAGGTGCGTCTGTGAGAAAGTTATGCCATAGATGTCACTCTGACTGCAGGAAAAAAAGTGGGTTAAAAATGAAAGGCTCTCTTTTATCTCCAGTGACATCTAAATCTCTAGTCTAATTCAGGAATGTAAGTGTCACTGTCATGAAATTAGAAATCACTTGTGAGGCATGAAGAACGTGCTTTCTTTTCTGGCATAAAGAAAGCTTCCAGCAAAATAATTGATGCCTGTTTAAAAACTGTTTCTTTGGCTGGCATTGCTGGAGGACACTGGAGGGCCTGGCACAGCAACTCCCCAGGCTGCCATGGGAAAGCATGGGCTGAGCTCGTGCTCCCTCCCCTTTGGCCTCTTTGGTTCACTTTGCCTGACTAAACTCAAGTTTTCAGCACAGACTTCTTATATTTAATAGAAGCCATAAATTCTGTAAATTGATCACACACGATATCCAAATTAGCCTCTGGTGTCCCCCTGCTCTCATGTGCTGCTGTCAAATTAATCCTTGAAAAATTCTGAATATCAGGAGCTGGGAAGAACTCACCCTGTCTGGGTGCTTGCTGGAGTGCCTCCAGGAGAGGTGTTTGACAGTCTCACCTGATTACAAACTTAGCTTGGTACCTTCCCTGTCTCCAATTGTTTCTTAGTTCTGCAGTCAGCAGTTTGAAATGGTTGAGTTTTCTATTATTAATAAAAATTAATGTCAATCTTCTTGAAAACTTTACTAGCTGTTTGAGGAGTATCAGTTTAATAATTTATACTCACCCCACATCCTCTAGTACTCCAAGTCTGAATTTGTGGTTTTGAATAAGATAAATGTTAGTAATTAAAGCTCCTCTGTAAGACTGATTTATTTATAGCAAGCTGTATTTGCAGCTTGATACTGACATACCAAGTAAGTACCTAATAGAACAGCAGCTGAAGTTTGTATCTTTAAAGGATGAATATTAAGCTGCTGTTATCTAATATTCAACAATATTAGATAAAAAGTAATATGCTTGTAGCTATTAAATGCAGTTTGAAACTTGATCACAAGCAGGATGGGTTAAAGAGAGCTTTATGCAAGGCTGCCAAGCCAGTTTTTGTTTCCCAAGTTGTAGTTTTAAACTTGAGGGTAGTTTAAACTGGAAGTACAAGTAGTTAGAGCAAGGTCTTTTTAAGGCTGAATTGTTAGTGAAGAAATAGCTCTCATAAAAAGCAAGCAACCAAAGTCCTGGTGGTTACTGCTATGTAATATATTACAGTGAAAACTTGGCTTCATCTTGCATGTTATCAGAGTGCTGTGCAGTGACCTAAACATTAATGGTTTTTGATAAAATTGGAACAGTGTCCTGACTGTCGCCCAGGGGGTTTGATACTTTGGATTGTGGTCTCTCATTTAAGACTTGGAGCAGAAGTCCCAGATTAATGATTTCTGGCATGGTTGTAGGTGTGGCTTTACAGGGCTTTGTTTTAACCAACCAGTTGCTATTTTAGCACCACTCAAAGTTATATGTATTTGTAAGAGAGTTGTTTTTCCACAGATCCCATTCCACTGACTTTTCTCCCTTCCTTCTGGAGATTTCATCCTCTTCCCCCATAATCCTCTTTTGCCAACTGGTGGATTTTTGGGGTGTCTTCCCTCCAATTCTTAGGCCTTTTCCTAACTCTTTTAATTAGAAATGCATTTTGCCTGCTCTGGTGTCCTCAATTGCGTAAACATGAATATACAAAATCCTACCCAGCTGTTGCAGAAATGTGTGGAGTGATTACACAACTGAAGGTTGATGCACTGAGTTGATGAATTATGAATATTAGGTGCTAGAGCTCGTACAGCAGTAAAAACTGCTAATAGAAACAATTCATTATTTAAAAAACCCACAAAATAAAACAACTTAAACTTACTGTGGGTATTAAAACAGCCACATCTTCCTGAATAATTTAACTTCTTTTCTCCTCTCCTCACTCAGGTCCCAAAACAGTGTTTTTCTGGGCACCTGTTATGAAATGGGTAAGTACAAGATGCCAGCTGGTGTCTGGGTGTCAAGCCCAGGGCAATCTGTAGCAACACACTGAGCAAGCAAGAGTTTCCCAGCAGATACCTGAGCCTGCAGAAAGATTAATACCAAGGCTCTAATTTTTAATATAAGGGGAGAAACAAAATTAACCTTAATAACAGATAGCACAACATGCAGGGGATACACCGTGGAGAAAATGCTTTGTGGAAAAATTGTGCTTTTCACTGAGTTTCACCGAGGCTTTCTCTTGTGAAACACCAACTGTTGCTCAAAGTAGTCATGAGCTGGCATGATGTAAAACTCTTAAAGCACGTATTTCTTCTGAGATTGAAGAATTTGAGAAGTATCTTAAGGAAGCCAATTCCTAAGCCTCATAGCTTGAAGGCAGGCTAAAGCATGTCAGAGTGCAAGATAAGTCTTGATATAAAAGCAAAAAGCAGCTGCCATTGTGGCTGTCAGTGGTGCTCTGCCTCCTGTGAAGTTCTGCTTCCCACTTGGCTACAGCCCTGGGCTGTGTTTGTGCCCAGGTGAAGTAAATGCCTCCTCGTAATTCACTGTACTCCTCTGAGGTGTTGCATTGGTATGGATAACACAAGTGATCTCTAAACCCACGAGGGTTTGATCTCCTTGTTTGATAGGATGTAAGCAAGGATGTAACCTGCTCTTGCCATTGCCAGCTGCTTTGTAACTTTGCCACTGTGAACCCCAACGTTTTATAGGCCACAGGCAACACGTTGTGCTCTAAGCTACAGCTTGGTTTCTTTGTCATTTGTCTGGGCTGGAGCTGCTGGAACCGTGGTTAACCTTCCCCTTCTTCTGAGGTTCTCCCTGGAAAAACCCTCCCGAGTCTGAACACACAGGCAGCCCTTCTGTGCCAGTGGAGTCCTAGGTGGCAGTCAGGGAATTAAAAGCGTTAGGACTACCTTACTTACGGGTTTTGGTTTTGTTTTGTTTGGGTTTGTTTTTTTTTTTTGTGAACTGGTGTAACAGGAACGTGAAACTGTATTTCCAGTAGAGGGCAATAACACAACAAACAAACCAAGCAGCGTGTTTGCTAGTAATGCCAAGTAGATCAGCCAAGCTATTCCTCAATTTGCCTGGATGTTTTCTACTTTTACTGAAATGATATTTAAAAAAAGAACTTTTACCCCCTCAGATGAAGCTAAATGAAGACTATATGGGGTCATCTTTACCAGCAATATCTTAGCCTGACCCGTGGGAAGAAGGCCCTTATTTAGATAAGCCTTTACTTGTTGCATGAAAACCAGGGTGGGTTTTTTTCAGCTGCTTTCTTAAGCAGCTGTGTTTAAATTAACCTTGTTCTGGAATTAATATAAAACTGCCAGTGCCTGGGATTTTACTGCCACCCAGTTGTAGCCCCATAACTGTGTTCTTCCTACCACAAGAGACTGGAAGTGGATGGTGTCTCCCAGAGTCTAATTGCTTATATAATGCATCCCATCTCCTGCATAATGCAGTAGGATAAGCACTGAGCTGTGAAGCAGCTTCCCCTTGTAAAGGAGTCCCAGACTGGTGCTCACTGAATTTCTCTTTACAGGGTTTGGTGTGTGCTGGGCTGGCTGACATGGCCAGACCAGCAGAAAAGCTCAGCACAGCACAGTCTGCAGTACTGATGGCCACAGGTAAAGCCACACTTACTCCATGCTTTTACACAGCAACATCTCTGAATCCTCCATCAGTACTAACCCACTTCTACAGAAAGCCTTAATTTTAACATGCTAGCTGTCACTATTGGTGTTGGATGATAATTCTAGGACAGTCCTCTACTTGTTATTAAATCAGTAAGCGTTCTGCAATCATGTAACAGTTTTCTACGTGTGCCTTAATTTGGAATTGTTCAGCGCAAGTTGCTAGGAGTTAGGACATTAGTGTCATCCCTTAAGTTACCATGATGCCACTCACTGCAGTAAGTGACCTCTTTTGCTTCAGATCAAATAATTTTGAAATCAGTCCAGGATATGGTGACTTTTTTAGAACAGACTTTAAGGGATTTAAGAATGGTAGGGTAATTACACTAACATAACTGGAAGGAATTTTAAAGTGTTACAAGAAATTGGAAGCAGTGGCACACGGACTACTGCACTGCTGCCTGCCAAGAGTTCTCACACTGGCAGAAACAATATTCTGTAATCTTAGAATCATTTAGGTTGGAAAAGACTTTTAAGATCATAGAGTCCAACCATTAACCCAGCACTCCCAAGTCCACCACTAAAGTGTGTCTCTAAGTGACACAACTACACTTCCTACAAACACCTCCAGGGATGGTCCTGCACCACTTCCCTGTGCAGCCTGTTTCAATGCTTTCCCTGTCTGGAAAGGTTCTCTAGACTTCATTTTGATGTCTGACACAGTCCCGTGCATTTTGCATAGGTTTTGCATAACCTCCAATGTGCAGCAAGCTGGATATACAGCAAAATACCACTACCCTGCAACTGCGCTGGAGAAGTAAGGTCTAGGCTGCTGTAGGCTACAGAGGATCTTTGTTTGATATTCAGACTATGATTGACCTCACCATAGCTATTTTAGAAAATTGCAGTACATACCTGTAGGCGTCCCACTGGCACTTGTTGCACTTTTCACTGAGAAAAAGGTAGGTATGAGCAAAGCAGTTGTCTAAAATGAAGTGTTAAAATTTATTTACTTCAACTGGCCCATGAATCTGCCTCCAAACATAGGGAAACATCTGAATATTTAATTTGAAATATCTTTAAACTTTCCATTTTATTCAACAGGCCTTATTTGGTCCCGGTACTCTCTAGTTATTATTCCTAAAAACTGGAGTCTGTTTGCTGTGAACTTCTTTGTTGGCTGTGCTGGTGGCTCCCAGCTCTACCGAATATGGAGGTATGTGTTAAAAAGGGTACATACTACAACTAAGCATTAACCTGGAATGTATAAATGGTGCCAACCTCTCTGTCAGTGCAACAGGCAAGAGGAACTGAACAATTCATTAAACATTACAGAACATTTTTTCTTCATTGTTAGTTTTACAATTAAGTTGGACTGAAGCTGTAAATATTTTCAGTCCAGCTAGAGCAGCATTGAATTGTGTCAGTTCCAGCTGGATCAAAGGATTCTTAGGCAGAGCAGCATTTTTAAAAAATTATTTCTTGAAGGAAGCTTTGGGAGTTTTCTGGCTTCAGTACTGGCCAGGAAGGTGGCAAACTTAGCTACTTTGGAACTTCCTACACAAATTAAGCTATCCTATCCCGAGTTTCCACCCTCACATCCATTGTAATTTTAAACCTCTTGTGCTGAACAGATTGCTGGGAAAACACTGTTATTGTAACTGGTGTTCTATTCTATTCTTAGCTTGTGCTCTTCCTTTTTTATTCCTATAGGTATAATCAGGAGCTAAAAGCACAACAGCAATAGCAGGTGCGGTAAAGAGATGCTGAACCCAACAAGTCAAATCTAGCAACGCACAAACCCATCCCCATGGGACCTAGCTTCACTAATTTTAATGTTTTTTTTTTCCTCTGAGAAAATAAAAGACGAAATTTAAATGTTTAGAGAGCAAATGTTTTCTAAGTGCAAATAACAAAGTATCTCCACGCATTTAAATAAAGGGCAACCTTTTGAAATGAAGGCGGAATTGTCTCGTATGGTCTCCTTAAAGAAACGGGCTGGATTTTGCCTAAAAAGATTTGCTGAGCCTCACCTTATCTGACTCCACTGAACAGTGCTGGGGGTGACACAGTACTGGTGACAGCCAGAGCCTCAGACTGAAGTGATCTTTCCTGTCACAGTCAGGAAACCACCTCGGTGGGGGTTGCCATATTTCAGTAACCAACTGTAGCATTTCCATTTCATTTCCTGATGCTCTTTGTTCCCTGGTAGCATAAGGATATTCGTTCCAGCTTCAGCTGTGCGTGTCATTTGTTTCCCAGCCACCACTGTCCTGAAAAGAAGGACAGCAAACAAATAATTTTAATGTGGTGTAGCTTCCGTCATCCTTCACAACTCCAGGCAGAAGATGGGGGTGTTGAAACACCAGACTCAGGAATTCATATGCAGGGGAAAAGATAACTGAGACAAGGCAGGTTCTGATGAGTCTGTCAGCTCCCTGTTTTCAAAGGCTGTCCCACCATGAAGTCGGTTCTGTGTTCTGCCACAGTTCCACCTGCATTCCTTGGTTCTTCTGGCTGAAGCAGTAACACAGGGTCTCAAATGGCGACTTCTCCAGCTGTGTTGGTCACTGAGTGACTGAAGCATACTGCCAGGGAGAGAGGTGGTGCATTCCAGTCCCCCTCCCTTCCCAGTCCCCAGCCAGGTAACACTCATCCAGCAAACCAGTAATGGGAAAAAAAAAAAGTGTATTAAAATATTCACATGATTACAATAGAAAACATTAAAGTCCATTCAAGAAAAAATATCCAAGATAACTGTTTTCAGATGAGTCTGTAAAAGCAAAAGCACTAACAGTTGGTACATTGGCTCTTCATGTAATCAGGCCATGCAATGCATATCTAGCTCCCTCACACAGATTATACACCTGTTTTACAGGTGTTTGTTGTCTTGCACACCTCCAGGACAGAGGTTTATAAAAGAAAAGTATCCAGTCTATGTTTTCAATTACATTTACCACATAAGAACAGCTGGCACTGCAGGGAGACAGAAAACATTGCACAGCACACTGATCTCCAAAGGCATTGAACTTACATTTTAGAGTGCAAAAATACCTCTAAATGAAAGGGCTTATTAGCTTTAGGGCAGTGAAGAGAAGGGAAAGAGAAGCCTAAAGAAGAGTATAATTTCTGAGCATTGTTAATATGATTTTGTAGTCTCCCATGTAAGAATGTTATACTGCAGAGGTGTGGCCACAGCCCACAAGTCTTAACACATTTTCTCTTCTCTTTTGGTGGTTTTATAGAGGAAATATTTCCATCACCTGTGATACAATAAGAGCATTTTGTATTTGAGGTCCTTGGCAGATACACTAGTAATGTAGAATTCCAAGACGAGATTCCAGTATAGAGTGAAGGTGTTCTGGTCACAAATCAAACAGTCCATACCTGACCTCAGTGAATCTACTCCAAGGTGATGCAGCTTTTAAGTTGCACACACACCTTTACTGCAGTTACAAGACAGATGGTTACCTAGACAGTTCTCACAGGTTTAAAAAGTTTAAAAACCCAATTACAGCTCTTCTAGTCATCAACTGAAATACCACTAAAGCTCTGAGAGAAAACAAAACCCTACAGGTCTCCAGTTATAAATGACACATCAGGCAATGAGTTACAGGGACATGCCTGCCCCTCTGTAATGGCTCTTAATGCTACTTTGTGAACATGGTGAGCATCCTCCTCACAGAACAACTGCTGAAGTCAAAAGGGGCCATGGAAACCTGATGGACTGAGTACAACTACCGATTTACTCAGATTGATACCTTATTTGTAATCCTCTTGAAATTCATTTACGGTAATCAAAAATAAGGAAGATTTCAGTTTGATCCCAGTTTTGTTTGCATGATGAATAAAAGAGAATTTATTGCAAGTCTTTTCCATCACACAGGCCCTCCCAGGTCTACTATGCAGGAGCAATGACCCCTCTGACTGTTTTAGTCATTGGCTACTGCCTCAGGAGAGGTGCCTACTCCTCCTCTGGGCTGCTGCAAGCCTGGCATGCAGCACGTGTTTTGAAAATAGACAATCTTAGAAAGAGCTGGCAGCAGTGCTACAGCAGGACAAGGACAGCACCCTTCATGTTCCTCAAAGTCCAAGCTGTTCTTTTCTGCCTGCAAGGAACAGCATCAGAGAATTAAGAGAACGGCAGCAGAGCAAACAGAGACCAGAGATAAACTTCTGGTCACCAGAACATCAGGATATCACAACTTGTCTGACTTTAATCTCTGCTCGCTCTACCTATCAAGGAAGAGAAGTCCTCTGTCTCCTGAGACTTTACTAAGTAAGCCAACTCAGCATCAGTCCCTTTCATCAGCACAGGTTATCATATCATTAAACAATCTCAGATAACCTGAGGAACAGAAAGTTCACAAGTGTTGTCTCACAGTGCCTGACGTTCTTTTGACTTCAGCATGAATATGTTACTTAACAATTACATTGCTCACTTTTCCATGACCCCCAAAAAAAAAAAAAAAAAAAATCAACAGCCTTGGCACTGGAGAGGGATTCAGACAGATTTCTGCCATTCCTGGGCGAAGACTTTTGTTTCTTTCTAAAAAGATGTTTAGTGTTTTTTAAAAATACTTCCAAGTCCATTCTGCCTTCATAAAGAGGACCCAAGAAGCCTTGCAGGGAGCCTCCTCAGTCTAGGCAATATGAACATACCTGTAGCTAGACAAAAGCCATGCAAGGAGATGATTCCTCAAGTCAGTTAATACCAGCCAGATCAGTGTGTCTCCTAAAGTTAGCACCAGATCAGTCCTAAAGTTAGCACCAGATTTGTGTGCTTCCTAAAGTTAGCACCACATCAGAATTGTGCTCAGATTCTCCAGTACATTCCAGCAGGAAAAGAAGCAAACATTAGTAGCAGATTTCAGAGGCAAGGCCAGCCCCATCTTCTCATAGCAGCAAGTTTCTGATCGCCACATTCATCACAATTCTCCCTCTTACTCAAAAATGTTGGGGGAGAAAGATGGTGATGTGCAAGGATGAACACAGGCAGATCAAAATCAAGTTTCTCCATCAACCACATCCAAAACATTAATGTTTTATTAAGTGTAAAATAAATGTTGGGAAGTAACAGCCTGATAGATAAGGAAAGCAGCAGCAGGATGCCTCCTGATCTGAATCATAAAATACGCTGGGTTGGAAGGCACCCATCAGGCTCATCAAGTCCAACCCCTGGCCCTGCACAGGACACCCCAAGCGTCACACCATGTGCCTGAGAGCATTGTCCAAACACTCCTTGAACTCTGTCAGG
>VXBT01001189.1:1518633-1554122 GCA_013400235.1 Oriolus oriolus | reverse complement strand
CCCAGGACAGGGCTGTCCCTCCTGGCTGCCAGGGCACTGCTGACTTCTATTACACTGGCCATGGACCAGGACCCCCAGGGCCCTTTCCATGGCACTGCTCTCCAGCCTCTCATTCCCCAGTCTGTCTGTATGCCCAGGGTAGCCCTGTGCCAGATGCAGAATCCAGCACTTGAGAAGATCCTATAGAATCACAGAATCACAGACTGTGTTGGGTTGGGAGGGACCTTAAGGATCATCCAGTTCCAACCCCCTGCCATGGGCAGGGACACTTCCATCAGAGCAGGTTGCTCAGAGCCCCATCCAACCTGACCCTGAGCACTTCCAGGGATGGGGCACCCACAGCTTCTCTGGGCAACCCATGCCAGGGCCTCATCATCCTCTGAGTAAAGAATTTCCTGGCTAATCACCAACATGAGCACTGCAGCAACCAAGACAGTGGATTTTATCAACAGATGGAAGCTTGAGTGGACAAACTACCCCTGAGCGTGTCTGGGGTGAGTAGATCCCACTCCATCAGCTTCCAGCACTGGGTACAAGCACCATAGCCCTTCACATGGAGTCTTGCTAAAAACCCTGCTTAATCCATGAAGCAGAAGAAGACATTTAAAGGTCTCCTGTGAAGAAGAAATTTGTCCATGTTTCATCTTATATGTGTTATTGCCAAAAAATTAAATGCTAAAATATTTACAGAGCTGTTAGCTACCACAGCTCAGTGGCTCAGTTCCCTATGAGACTTGGCAAATACCTGAAAAGTGATGCCTTAAAAACTTCCTTTAAAACTGAAACGTGTCCTTTATTCGATACCAGCCAAGTCCCAGAAGAAGAATTACACAAATTCAGACATTGCAGGATTAGCAACTGACACATGGCAGAATAAATTAATCCATGGTTTCCTTCTGATCCTCAGTTTTAAGAAGCTGGTTCTGGCTTTGAGGACAATGTCCTAAGATCTACCCAGCTCATGTAAACAAAACCAAGCTGTTGATTTCTAATAAAGGCAGGTGTTGTCAGGAAACCAGTGAAGTCTGATCCTGACGAAAGAATATAGTGTTGGCATACCTAATTTTGTTGGGAAAAAACCCCCCACTGTGCACAAAATAGTTATTAAAGTTGTACTGTCATAACTGAAGGATTATCTAATGTGGTTGTGAAAGGGTCTGCCATTGGCCTGTAACTGTTTTTCATGTGCTTGGTGTTACATTGAAATGTGGGCTTGAGTTTGTTTGGAACAGGTTGCCCAGAGATGCTGCAGAGGTCCCACTTGTGGAGATGCTCAAAACTAGGCACAGTACTGGGCAGCTCTGGCTGACCCTGTTCGAGGAAGATGAGATGATCTCCAGAGGTGCATTCCAACCTCGACCATTCTGTGACTGATTCTGTGAAACAGACTGAACTAGGGAATGGGTAGGAGTCAGAGAAAAGGGGTAACAATAGAACAAGCTGAAAATTATTTGCTGCCAAAAAAAAACAACCCAAAACAAAACCATCACATTAGGATGTACAAAACAGAAATCCTTCTTCTATATGCCACTCTGAGAAGATCTCTGCTGGAAGGCCACTTCTAGTTTTGAGCACCAGATTTCAGGATACAGTGGATCAGCGAAAGAAATCCTCATCAGCAGAGATCCTTAACAATCTAGGAGGAGTTTAACCTAGAAACAAGAGGCTGGGAAATTGTATTCAAGCAGTAGACCTGCAGAGATGAAGGAAATAAACTGCCCATCCACATCTCCTGTGCAAATACAGTTTACACAAAAAAAACACACCTCAAAAAAACCAAAGAACCGTAGATTTCCTCCAGAAGTCATTCAGCCGCCACTACAGGCTTTCAAGAACAGATAAAGCATCTCCAAGGAGGTGACAGTGGTATAATGGAGCCATGGGAGAGAGGTATGGGAGTACTACAGCTTCCAGATCCCTTGGAGCCCTTTTTAACGCTTACATGAAATGACAGAGCTTTGAGAAAGAAACATTTCACTGAAAGGTTCAAAAGAGTCTGAGGTAACCACCTACAGCTACAGCTTCCTATGCCTTTAACTCACTATCTCCTTCGTTTTCACAGGTAAACTACGATTTCACAAAATTCATTAGATCAACACTATCCCTGCACCTTAAAGGACTAAGCTTGAACAGCTGGGCTCATCGAGAAGTAAACAGTTCTGTGACCCACATTACACAGGTCAGGTAGGCCTAAAGATTTCCTTCACTCACACTGCTAAGACACACATTTCTGATAGCTAGGAGTCACAATTCGGCTTACAAGACCAAGTGAGAGGGTCTAGTTTATATGAGAAGGCAGCCTGTACTGAGAATCTGACCAAGGAAAGATAAATACCCTGCATACATAAAGAACTCTGAATATAAAGAAGACGTCTTCTTTATAGTCACCTCAACAAAAGAAATTAGGCCCTATAAGCAAAGAAAAAAAGAATCTCCAGGTCAATCTAGAATATTCAGGCATCTTCCAGTTTCTCCATTAATAATCAAGATAAAAATATTTTAAAATTGTGATGCGAGTTTTCACTTTCTCTCTCGTCACACAAGATACAAAAAAAAAAAAAAAAGAATATTGGCAATTTATAAGCAAAATTCTTACCGCATTTCAACATGCAACATTGGTCTCACTTCTGTACGATTAAATAGACTATTTACACACAATACATATATATCTCTCCCTCTGTATGCACATGCATTGGTCCTAGCCTAGGCATCAAAGGCCACATGTGAGTTCTCTGGGTCAAATCTCGCTCAAGCAATTCCAGTCTGAATGTGTGTTGTCCTTTGGATAGCTGAGGATCTCAGTTCTTCCGAATGTCAGCGTAGACCACAGACTCTGACTTGTTGATCTTGTCGCTGTGCTGTCCCCCGGAGTGATCTAACTGCGCGTAAATGACTGGGCCCTGGGGACACAATGAACATGCACAGTCAGGCTTTTTCAGAACAGGCCACACTGCCCCTCACTTCCATGGGGGCTGCAGCAAGATGAGAGCTAAAGCAAGACCACAGAGCTTTTATGACTGCGAACGGCACTTGGAAGCAGATGGAATGAACCCTCAGCTGCACATGAGCTCTAGTCTGCCACCTTTCTCCTCTCAGGAGCATGCCAAACAGCACCCTTGCCTCCCTCCAGGACTGCCTGCTCCTCACAGAAAGCTAAATCTGGGATCCCTTGCCCTGAAAAGCAGCAATTCTTACATGCTGTGGAGCAAAGACACGTGGCTTAATCAGATGCATGCCAGATTTAATACTGTTCAAGAGGAACTGTACTAGAGGTTTACCAGTCAACAGCAGAGTGTACTTCCCAAACTGCTACTCAGGTCCTGTAAATCCCAGCACAGCTGTACCACTTGGATAACGAGGGAGAGGATAAAGCTGCAGCCACCCTGTGACTCGAGTCACTGCCCAAGCCAGTGATGGGGCCAAGACTTAGCCAGCAGTGAGCCAGGCAGTGCTGAAGTGGTGCAACAATACGGAATTCTTACCTGACTTGCGAGCCAGCCCAGGCAGGAGCAGCTCACAGGCACCCTGGGCAGGCACGGCCTCACATCTTCGTGACATTTGCTGGGGTGCAGGGGGGACATTACGGCCCTGTCTGTCAGCTGAACGTGTAAGCACTTCCTAAAACACCACATCCTCTAAAACACAGCCCAGGGAAAGCCAACTGCAGCTACTGGAGACAGGCTGAGGACAGGACTGCAGCCTCCCCAGAGCAGAGGCCCAGCAAGGCAGGTGGGAGCTCGATGGCGAGAGAGCTGCAGCTTCCACGCTGAACCCCCCAACTGAGACAAGCACAGGGCTGCCACCACCTACCAGGTGACCTCAGCAGAGAGACCACACACTCCATGCAGGAGGGAAAGGGACTGTCCTAGCTGGGGGTGAGTGGGGGGGGAATTAAGAAGAGAGAGCCTTTTGTTTGGTTGTGGCTTTTTCAGCAGTTTTTCCTTCTAAACCTTTCATCCATTTAACTGTTCTGGTTTCCCTTTTGTCTCGAGAAGAAGTAGCCTTCACTGGCACTCCTACCCACTTCTTGACAGTACTTTTGGGACCCTGACAAATTAGAAAACATTTGTATAGACCTGACACAGAATTTTTTCCATCAATTTTCCAAAGCAATTATGAGGCAGAGATGAAACCAGACCTTCTGTACAGAAAATTAAGCCTCTGAAGGACCATAGTACCTTCCTGCACAGCTGCTTTTCCCCCAGCACAGTGGCAATGCTCACACCTGATAAATACCTTGTTCTCTTTCAGAAGTAATTTAAATCCACATTTTCTTCTTTCTGGGTAAAGTATTTCCAAAGTAATAAAGAACAGAGGAAGAAGATGGACTGAAGGGTGAAAACTTGCAAGTAGGTATAAAACACTGAATATAAACAACACACTGAGAAAATGGGGGGAAAAAAGACACTGATGTCCTAGAAAACGCTGGATTTCAAATCTCATTATAGCCACTTTTTTTTTTTACTTCTCTGCTATTTGCTTTCATGTTGTTCTGGTCTCCAACACTGTATTGAAATTACTTTAGTAATACAAATCAGAGCACAGTGTCTATATAAACTTCAAGGCAAAGTAACCCTGACGTCTAATTGCAAGCAATTTTGGAAGTCTCATCTGCCTGAGGCCAGAGGTCACGGGTATGATAAATTCAGCTTGAGAGCACTATCAGTTAAAAAATATAAAAATAATAAATCTAACTGCATCAAGTACTCACTGTGACATTCCAAATTTTGTTCAAGTAATTCTGATGGGTCAATTTTCTACCACTGGAGTTCACTCAGTATCAGTTACCACTACTCTGGGTTTTTGCCAGTTTAAATATTAGTTACTGTGCTGCAACCAGTATGGTAGTGGTGTGGAGAGACTGACTGGTCTGATCAGCTGATCCAGACCAAGCTATCATTGTCTCAATGTGTTCACTGTCAGTCACCCAAAAAAAGCAGTAGATGGCCAACACAGAGAAAAGGAGGGACCGAGGATTTATTGCAGTGCTCATCTATTTGATTTGCTGCCAACTGATTCTCTGGCTGACTGTAAGTGTCACCTGGGGCATTTTAAAAACAGTCTAAACAATTCAGAATTTTCATCTAATCCCAAGTAAGCTCATCCTGACTCTTCAGAACCAGAAGACAGACCAGCACTGCTATATAAAACCAGCATTTCCCGAAGACTTGCAATTTTTCTATACAGAACTAAAGGGAAAAGAGTAGCAGGTGTACCTGCTAAGGGTTTGTCAGCAGAGTCATGAATTTCAAGTTACAGCAAAGAAAAAGGAATTACAAAGTTAGACCACCATGGTCCAACAGGAATCCACAGAATTTTCAAATTTCTTGGATTCTGAATGATGTAGCAACTACCACAGATTCTGGCTCTGGGAAAGTTATCTGAAATTTGAATCAAGATTCTTGGCATCATGAACCGCTCCTTCTCAGGGTCCTGGGATCCAAACAAGGACATCCATGTGGGACATCCATGTAGCTCTTGCCTTCACTGGAAGTCGTTTCTTACCCACGCAAATAAAAGTCCTGGTAGAACAGCAATCACTAGAGAATGATGGCATGGACAAGAACCACCACAGACAAATCTGACAGGACAGAACATACCTGCTGAGAAGGAGGGCACAGTGAAAACAAGTGGAGCTGATTCAAGCAGCTGACCACTCACAGAATCAGAAATGCAAACTCCAGAAAGCAAGGTCCACATCTGAGTGACTTGCACTCAACACACAAAGGAAGCACAGGCTCAGCGCACTTTCAGCTAAGATGTGATGCAGACAAATACTCCATCACTGATTCTTGAATTGATACATAAATTTAAAAATTAATAAACTTCACTGAATTAATTTAAATGCCACTCTAAGAGTGAACACCTTTGTTACTGTTTTTAACTTGCAGAGGCAGGAGTTTTGTTTGTACCCATAATTCTTTTCCACCAGTGAAGTACAAAGCATTCATTCACTTCCTACACATCCCACCTTGTAAAAAAGCTACAAGAAGACCACAGGCCTCTGCTGTTTGACCACAGCACTGACTGTGGGAACCACTGGTCTAAAATTGCCAGGCATTTCAAGAGACAAGAGTGTGCCTGAATCAGCAAGAAGCCTGCAACAGCTTTGGGAGCTGCTAGGAATGAGTACCTGCCTCTCACCTGCACAACACCTCAAAAGCTTGAATACTACAACTCATTTCTTGATTACCAAGAAACACCAGGTTTTGCTCGTACATGATGCAAGATTTCAAATATGTTGATTTGCATGCTGATATGACCCTTAAAGAAACAACCAAACAATGGCTGGAAGCTAACAGTGTAAGTGTAATCAACTGAAATTCAGCTTCCTCACTTGTTTAAATATTCTGTTCAAAATCTGATCTACCCTGATTTCACTGTGGACCTTTTTAAAGAAAAGTAAATATGTTCTGTAAAGAAGGGGCAAATATTTAACAGGAGGTACAGGAACCACTTGCTGCTACAAATGTCTGCCAAGAAAAGAAGCTCTCTTTGCCTGACAGAAGAGATTAAAAATCCAAAGAACTAAACTAAAACTGAATGAAACAGAAGCCATTTGCAGTATTTTTCTGTTGAGGTCAGCAGTGTTCACACTTTGTGTTTCCCTTTGGGAACTTACCTGCAGGGAGAACTCTGTCAATGAATAAGCAGACAGGAGTGACTACAGAAGGGAAAAAGCACCCTGATTCTGAGTAAACATTACAAAGTTTAGATTTATTCCGCTGCTCCTTCCAGCACACTGAGACTCAGAACACTGGGGACATGGAAAGGTATTTTTCCTTTCAAGATGCAAGCACAGAACAGCATCTGTGTGTCGCTCTCAGGGCACTTCCATGTACTCCTTCACACCGTGACAGTAATTACATAAAACATCTTGGTTTTTTGACCTATGGATGTTGACTCCAACATCTAAGGCATCATCAATCCCACAATTTTTTTTTTTTTGGAAGTGGGGGAAGGTGGGAATCACCTGTCTCATTCACCCATTCCAGAAGCATCTCCCATGATCTAGAAAAGATAAGCTTTATTTAGGTCTTACAGGCAGCCTGTTGCTACTAGACCCATTCCAGTCAAAATGTGACTATTTCTAAATCCTGAGTATACAGCCTCTGTGTTCAGAGAATAACTGATCTCTGAAGTCAGAAGGCAGCTTTGTGGACCTGTGTGCTAAAATTCTGGAAATACTGCACAGCCCAGAACAAAATGCATTTCAAAACCAAACCAGAAGCCCAGTAGAGTAGCAGCTTTGACTTTACTGAGCTGACTGTTAGCACATTTGGTTGTTTCCTGTAGTGTTAATACACTAACACACATCTCCATTATTTCTTCAGGAAAAAATAAGGAACCGGGTATTAACTTGCACAAACTACACTGCAGCCACTTGCTAGAAGGTGGCTAATTAAGAAGAAGTCCACTTTGAACTTAAACTCTCTCAGGATCTGTATCTCCACAGGAAAATAGCTGAAAATACACAAATCAAGAGGCAAGAAACAGCTTCCACATAGGGAAATCCTGTACTGGTAGCAGGTAATGATCCATTGAGTAGAATCCCTGTCTGACTCATGCTCTGTCCCCTCCCATGGGATGGTAAGTTTGGATAAAAGCCACTTTTTCCTTTCAAAGTCAGCAGAACTTTGCCAACAGCAGCAAGCACAAAGAGTGGCAGTTTCAAACCCACAGAAGTTGGGAGGCTCAGCAGCAGAGAGGTCTCAGCAGCACAAGTCATCTGCAAACTGGTCAGCATCTGGTTCCTCTCCTTGTGAAGGAAGGACATGCCATGGAGCATGAGAGTGGAAGGCAAATTCTTCCCCATGACCATCCCAGAACAGATTAGGCAGCTTTATTTGTGTACAGGCACAACATTTGTGTTGTGGCTGTGTTAAAGAGATACTCACTGACCACTCCTCATCCTTGCACTTCACTACCATCTGCGTATGTTAATGCACAAGATCCCAACCATGGTTTTTTATAATTTAGTATGAAAAGGGCATAGAACTCCATCCCAGCTAACACCAAGATGCTGCTCTTTCGACTGCACCAAGCCTTCTACAGCAGAGCTCACCAGTCCCAGCTTACTGCGCACCCCTTGTCCGGAGCATGCACTTTCACCAGCAGACAGCCCCTAATGCACGAATCCCACCCTGCCTGGATGTTTTCCACAGCAGCTGCCCCAGGCTCGGGGGGAATCCTGCCTGGGAGCAGCAGGAGCAGTTTACCTGGTGTGATCTGGCGGGCACGCTGTTTACCAGGCCCTCTGTGTCGGAGGGCGCCTTCTGCGGAGCCTGCTTAACCGGAGACATCAAGCTCTCAGAGGTACTGCAGCTGACGAGGTGGCAGAGCAGAGTTTGCACGACAATGTTCAAGAGGCACACAAAAAGAAACCAAAACAAAGAAAAGAAACAAAACAAAAAGAAAAAAAAAAAAAAACAAACAAAAAAGACGAATGATGGCAAGATGAAATGTGGCAGATAATGCCAACGTAAAAAAATGAACATAATGGACTCTGAAATAAACACACACAATTCTCCATCTCTCCCGAGATATTTCTCTGTCCTTTCTCTGGGTTTCATTGGTAAGCAACAGGAAGGAGCAGCTATTAACATAGGACAGCAGCTCCTCCATAATCTCTGGTCCTTAGATACTCCCATTCAACTCAACCTCTCTAAAATCATGTGTTTCCTTCTCAGTTAACAGGGGTAAATAGCAATTATCTTCTAACTAGAAGCTAAACAGTCCCTGTCACTGAGGCAAGTGCTGTCCCAGTGCTACAGTTAGAGCCAACACTTGCCAACCAGAAAGGTACTTCCTACCTACCTCTGCATTAGCTACCTTGCTTTTAGTTAGGCTGTGAGCCCAAAATAATTTTCACAACAGACATCAGTCTCTGGAGAAATTACCTCAAGAGTCACACAGGACATTTCAGCTACGTGCCCTCATATAGCTACTTGAATATCCACTCAGGCAAATCTTGTTTTTCAAACAAAACAACTGTCTTGTGGTGACAACCAACACTCCTAAAAGAAGGCTGCTGGTTTTCACCCTCTGATTGCTTCTTTCCATCTGCTTAAAGCAAGACTGAAAAGAAAACAAGCATGTGACTTGAAATTAACGTCACAAAGCTAATTACAGGAACAAATGCCCTAAAGTTGGTGGCTTCTGGGCAATGCAGGAATGTGTCTCTCAGTGCTAGGTCTAGTCCTTGTACCAAAGTACCCAGGAAAGTTAAGCAGCCACCTCCCTGGCAGCAGTCACAGGAGTGCCCTCTGCTACCACAACCCTCTGACCACTGGGCATCCTTTTCCCTCTTTGCAGACAGACAGTGTATAAAGTAAGTACAGAAACAAATGAGGACAGTGACATTAAGCAGGCCACCTCCTCATAGGGCAAGCTTTTTTTTATCTTTCGATAGGTCTTACCATAGCAGCTTAGCTCCTCATACATGCAGCGTAAGAATTAAAAAATACGGCCCCAGCCATCATGGCAAGGGGTCTCTACTGTCTCAGAGACAATGCATCCCCTCTGTTACCAAAATTATGTGATCATTAATTGTTTTATTCACAAAACTCCTCAGATCTACACTATCTAAATGTTATCATTCAGGTTTAAGCAACTAATGTACTTAGATCCCCGCAAGTTTTCAAGCACCCAAGCTGTCTGAGCCAGTGGAACGCTTACAGGGAATTTACTTTTATTTTGACACAGAAAGAGTTCTGAATTTCCTGTGCTTTAGTCAATGCACTGGCAAGTTCACTGTTGGAAGAGATGGAGGGACACCATCTGGGATAAACAACAACTCCACCCCAGTCAGACACGAGACAATGAAGCCCAAGCACCCAGTGAAATGCATCATCCCTTTGCCAACAGATTCCAGCACAAATTACAGTGATGTTAGTAGAGAGCTAGCTGGTTAGTCAGCAAAGGAAGAGGAAATGTGTACACACACACAGGTATTAACAGCAACCACCAACTTGATTAGTTACCATGGTGTCTAGTGGGACTGGAAGAGAAGACCCAGCCCTGTTACATTCCCAATCTGGCGTCTATATCAGGATCTCTGTAAGGAGAGGAAGGTAAGCAGGATCCGATCCCAGCACACCAAGGCAGAAAGAAAAAAAAAAAAAAAACAAAACAAAACAAAAAAACACCAAAGTCAGAGCATGAATGGAAACCGTGGCCATGCAGGGGTTCCAGATGCCACGCAGGGCCCCAGCCCACCTCAGTTCAAGGCAGAATGGTTATCTAGGAGTAAGAGCTTCTTTCCACCACCACACACTGGGTTAGCATCATGTAGAAGACAGTCCGTAAGTTTGGAGGGGGTCACAGCACACTTGGTTTCTTTCTACATATCATGCAGAGCTGGCATGGTCAGTGAAAGCAGGATTTAAACCTCAGAGATTACTTTCCCAAGAGAGTAGTTAAATCTGCTACAAAAAAATCACAGTGCATGAACTACTGCTCCAGGCTCAGCACCAACATGTGTCCTTCAGCAGGAAGACACTGGGGAGCAGGTCAGTGGGAAGCAGGGCAAGCAGGCCACCTCAGGCACACTGCTGGTGCACGACACTGCAGGGTTCTTTTCAATTCTTAGGGGAAGGACACATGCAGAAAGGGAAAACCAGGCTTTCCACACAATTTTGAGCACACACAGCCACCCTTGCTGTATTTAGCCTTACCATTGGGCAATAGCCAACTCACTTTGTCTAAGCTCTCCAACTGGGAAAAGGACAGGGCAAAGTTTAATTTGGAAATCCCCACAGTCTTATTTTTGGAGTTATTTTCTTTTATCCCATAGGCAACCCAAAGAACCTGCAATAAGCAGGAATATTTGTTGGGCAAAGAACAGAAGAAACCTGTATGTTTTGGGGTTGTTTCTAAGACTACATACACAATTTTCATTCTTTCTTAGAGAAGCAAATTACCAGCTAATTAGAGAGGAGAAAAAAGGAAGCACCTCCTCCACCAGCAGCAAGTTTCACCACCACAGGACTCTAATCTGCCTTTGTCAGTTCTTGTGGCTTTTTCATATGCCCACTCAAAGAACTGTGCTTCACTTGGGAGTTATCCTCCTAACACTAAAAACTCTGCAGGGATGGTAACAGTTAACAAAAAACAGACAGTGAATGAGAATGGATCCAGAGTGGCTACTCCTTCCTTACTTTAAAGTATGGTGATGAAGGGGGTTTTGTCAAGTATACTCCAGGCTTAGGAGGTAGGCACTGGTAACAGAAAAATCCAGTCCTAATCTCAACACACAGCATTCCTTAAAAGTCCATGTGTGGTGCTTTTCCTTTAGAGGTGGAAAGGAAAGTAGAGCTGGAGGGAAGGGGAACAGACCAGAGCTAGGGGATCTTGGATTAAATGCTCTGAGGGAATATATCCTTGTGTCTGGGGATCAACTTCAACACCTAGTGATTTTCAGGTGCAACTCATAGTCAATAGGCCTTTTCAAGCACAGTCCAGAGGTAATCACTAAAGGCAGATGATCAGAGTTCCACATGACCATATCTATCTCTAGCCATGGTTGTCAAGGCTTGGCTGAAACAAGTCCTACCCCCCTTTAAGCCCTCCCTCTGATCCTGCTGCTGTTCCTCACATCAGCCACGGGTGAGGAGGGAGATCTCTTACCCAGAGTATCGTTTTTTAGAGTTGTTCTTTCTGATGACAAGACACACGACAATAGAGATGAGCGATGAGAGACCTGTAACCGTACCGATGGCTATCCCTGCCACGGTGGCAATGGGGAACGCAGGCAGGCTGTCTGCGGAGAGAAGGGAGAAAACATTCAACTCTTCTGCACTCCCTGCTCAACAGAACTGCAAACCACAAATGCCCTTGAGCCTGGACTCCTGTAGAGCAGAAGGCACTAAAGTAATACCCAGGAATTATAACATGCAGCCTAAGTGGCAGCAGCAGCAAGCAGCCAGCAGAGTAACGTATGAACAGAGCACACGCCAGGAGTGTTCTTAATGTCACTGCCCTTCAGGAGAGAGTTCGTGTCGAACCAAAGGTTTTTACATGTCAGGGAAGACAAGTGACAATGAGGACAACCCTGTCTCATTTTGAATCTGAAGGGGACAAAAAACCAGGTTACAGCCATCTGGCAATTCCCAGCGAGGTCAACAGGAAAAGGCAGGCACGCTTGAAAAGCAGATTTGAACACAGCACATTGCTAACCCACTAGGAGTGCTGAAGGCTGGGTGTTCTCCAGGGAGCATGCAGCACACAGCACAGCTCCTACCCAGGATCACTCTTAGCAGTGTTTATACGTGACTCTGGTGTCTCAAAATACAACCCTGTACATTTTCATAGACTCATTTTTTTCCCTTCTTAAGCCAGGATCACTGTACAATACAAAGAAAACATGTAGAAGAACACAGTATTGCTTTACTCACGTTTTCCCAAATATTATTTTGGGGGTGAGTAGGCCAAAAAAGAGCAGCCAGAAACAAAAGCCAATCAGAGAATAAGTATGAAATACTTAAAAGTCAAAGAATACACAGACTACCATTACAGCTTTTCCCAATAAGAAACAAAGTCTCTTCCTTCTCCCCATATTGTGTCTAACACAAGGAACACCTTAGGCCAGAGGGTTTTTCACAAGACTCTGTGCTACACTAGCTATTTGCACCAACTACAAGTGACTCAGTGAAAGATCCAACAGGCAAAACCTACACCTATATAGACAAATCTGTCTCAGACACCTGCATCTGATCATCCCAGAATTGTTGAGGTTGGAAGGGATGTCTTGAGATTGTCTAGTCCAAACCCTCTGCTTAAGCAGGGCCAAGTAGCACAGTTTGCCCAATACTCTGTCCACTTTGGATTTGACTTTCTCCAAGGATGGGAGACTCTTCAGGCAACCCAGTCCTAGTATTCAACCACAATAAAAACGTGGGGTTTTAACTGCACACAGAATTTCCTGTGTTTCAACTTATGCCCATTGTCTTTTGTCCTGTCACCAGGCACCACTGAAGAGCCTGGCTCAGTCTTCTTTAGGTGCTATCAGTGTACATCAATACCTGGTGAGAGGATTCTCCTGAGTCTTTCTTCTCTTTTGCACGCTAGATCACCCCTCCTTCTCCTCTGCAGGCCAGACAATCCCAGCTGCCTCCATTTCTCTTCACATGAAAGGTGGAACAGTCCCTTTAACCATAAGTGTTGCCCTTTGCTGGACTCATTCCAGCAGGGACCACAGACCAGCAGTACCCTGAAGCAGGGGCATCATATTGAGAAAACAGGGCTTACATTTAATCCTGTTCCTTTTGAATTCAGTGATTTTCAGCAGAAGGGCTACCTGATTTCTGGTTGTTTCACTGATCATAACATCATTCAGCCAAACATCACATCAGCAGCTTTCCTGGCTCTCCAGTGTGAGTGTTGTGGTTTGGCACGGCCGGGTTTTGGGTAGCAGGGGGGCTGCAGAGATGGCTCCTGTGAGAAGCTGCTGGAAGCTTCCCACCATGTCTGGCAGAGCCAATGGCTGATGGCTCTGAAGATGGACATGCTGCTGGCCAGAGCTGGGCCAGTGAGAGAGGCTGGTAACGCCTCTGTGGTGACATATTGAGAATTGTCATCAAAACAAAAATCACAAGACTTTGCTCTTAGTCAGAGAAGAGGAGGAGGAGGTGAGAATATGTGAGGGAACAACATGGCGGCACCAAGGTCAGTGGAGAAGGAGGGGGAGGAGGTGCTCCAGGCGCCGGAGCCGAGATTCCTCTGTGGGCCATGGTGAAGACCATGGTGGAGCAGGCTGTCCCCCTGCAGCCCATGGGTCCACGGGGAATGCAGAGATCCACCCGCAGCCCGTGGGGGAGGTGCCCGCGCCGGAGCGGGTGGATGCCTGGAGGAGGCTGTGATCCAGTGGGAGACCCGGTGGAGAGAGAGGGCCCTTGCTTCCAGTCTGGAGCAGCCTGTCCTTGGAGGACTGCACCCCGTGGAAAGAGACTCACGTTGCAGCAGGTGCGGTTCGGCTGCTGCTCGTGAGAGTGGACCCACGGCGGGACGTTCACGGAGAACTGTCTCCCGTGGGAGGGACCCCACGGCCTCAGAGTGAAGGACTCTTCTCCCAGAGCGGCGGAAGAAAATCTTGGTGATGGACTGACCAAAACCCCCCTGCCCTGTGTCCCTGTGCTGTCGGTGGGAAGGAGGGAGGGCCTGGGGGGGGAAGAAGGGGTTTTAAGGGCTTGTTTTACTTCTCATTATCTTACTCTGATTCTGTTAGTAATAAATTTCACTCAGTAATTAAGATTGAGCCTGTTTTGCCCTTGAAATATTTTCTCCTGCTCTCCTTATCTCACTCATGAAGTCTCCGTTAACCCTTTCTCCTCTGTTCCCTCCATTTGCCCAGCTGGGGTAAGGGAGGGTGAGCCAGCGACTCTCGTGGGTGCCTGGCGTTAGGCCAGTGTCAAACCACGACAGTGAGATACCAGTTCACAGCAACAGGGGAATTCAGAGTCTTAGTAAGAAATTAAATACAAACATATGAGTGCCACAGCTTAGAGGAAGACATTCTTTCCAGAACCTTCCAGCATCCCAAGGATCCATCTGCTACTAAGGAAGAGAGTCCTATATGTGGTAATATTTTTCAGATATGTAAGATGTGATTATATTTGAGGCCCATGCAAAAATGAACTACTTTATTTTGAGGCATATAAGGAGTTCCCTAGTTTCTGTGCTTTTTCACCTTTCCAAAAGTGCAGGAATAACTGTCTGCAAAAGCATCAAAACAGACATGCATTTCTGATAGCAGACCAGCTGCTGCCTTGTACACCAGAAAACACACACACTTCATCAGAGCAGGAAAGCAAGTGACATTCCAAAACTATAGTGAAGAATATCTGCTGAAAGAATGACATTAGAACTCTCATAGTTTTGTCACTTCTTTGACTCATGAGGGTTTTTTTGGTTTCCTGAAGCTGAGTGATGGACAGCAGTTACATTCTGTTAACAAAGGTTTTTAAGAGTGTATTAAAAAATGCTAGTGTTTGAATGTGAAACTAAGAGTCTGGCTTTACTGCTTTTCAGAGAATGGTCTTTATTTTTTCCAATATTTTGCAGTATTCCATAGCTACAAGAATTCCTCATAAGCACTTCCAGAGCAGTCAATGACTTCATTGTAAAAGACAGTCCCAGCTACATAACCAAACACCAGCTCTGAAAGCCAGTATTTAAGTTAACAGCTCAACACAACTCAAAAACCCAGCCATTCAGAGAACACTTTTCACTAATTGGCACTGAAATTCAGAGCAACTTCCATTTCACTGAGAGCATGTCAGTATTAGTTTTATGAAATAGGCAGGAAAGCGAAGTTTCCACTGCTCCTAAGTGTAAAGCTTTTCATACCATCCTAATTTTTTCCCCCATGTGTGTTCAGATCAAAAATGGATCACCTCCAGGTAACACAAGCCGTCTTGAACACAGTGTTAAGCAGCTGCCTATTACAAGTAGGGTCAGCCTAGTGTAAGAACTTGGAATTCCCTACGAATTTCTGTTGTTCAGGCTTTTGAATGGTAGTCCTTTCCAGATGCAGATACTCTACTGAAAAAGCAGTCTTGCCTTTCATCCCTGCCAGCACAATTGTTCTGACATACTTGATAGAGCTGTTTGTGCAAACACCGTGTACGTACTGCAGTGAAAATCACCTGGGTTAGTCTGCCAATTTTTAAAAATTAGGCCACCATGGAACTTGTTAAATGTTTAATCCAAAACCTAAAGCCAACCTATCATCTATTAGATCATTTAAGTGTGCAAAGAATGAATGTGGCTTTGAACAATTTACACCACCAGACACAGAATTCAGAACCATTAGATGTATACATAGAAAAAAACCAATATGCACAAGTGTCATCATGTATTTATCCCAATTGAAAAAATTTGCTCCAGCTCAGTTCAGGATGAGTTTTCACAGACAACTGAAGACAACTGTTGCAGCATTTTTCCAATGGTGAGAAGTATTTCAAATACAGAGCTCCATTCGGAATCAGTGAGATTCTCCTGTCCAGATGCCCCACCTATGGGGAAGCCAGCATGCAAGTCTGTTGAAAAGTAACAGCTGATTTAGCGCACTGAAGTCAGTCTTCATTTGCTTAACCTGTGTTAGAATCTGAAAAGGATTTGCCAAAACAGCCTGACTTTGCCAATTTTGCAGCTGCTTTACTGCTTCTTCATAGTGACTATCATTGTGAGAAAATAAACAGATCCTATTTTATATAGACTTCAAACTTCTGGGAAACAGAAAATTCTAAGTGATGGTTGGGCCTCCAGAGGTCCCACCCAACCAAACTGTCCCATGAAAAGTTAGATACAGACCTTGCCTATGTAAGAACTTGGAATGCCCTCATGAGCAGGGGTATACACCTGCTCTAGCAGCAGTGTCATTCCAGTTAGGACACATAGATAGGTATCTTCCCTAACATACTAAAATCTAATGGAATAGCTGCATCAGCACTGCCATTTATGAATTCAACACTTATTCTTGTGGTTCCTAAATTATAAATTTGGAAATGCAATCACTGTAACAATCACTTCATTGTACAAAGCATCACATTTCGGCTGATCTCCAGCTCAGGCAGAACAATCAAATGTTTTGGATGACCAAGGGAAATAAAGAGCCAAACTGACAAACAGAATCTAAGTGCTCTTGAACTGTGACAGATGTTACGAAATGCTAACCAGAAGCCTCATGTGACTGCAAGTAGCCAGGCCCTTAAGTTTATAACAGATAGCATAGATTCTTTAAAAACATCTGAGTAAAAGAGGCTGAATGCACATCTAACACAAACACCTTTGCATGGAACACAGTAGCATTTCACTTTGTGTATGTTTGGGCCAGATTTATAGTTTTGCATTCCAGTATATATACCAGAAGGGTTTCGAGAAGAGTCTGCTACTTTTTCTCCTTGCTCACCAGATTTCATAAGTCACCCTAACCCCTGATGCAGCATAATGCAGGAAATATATTCATAGGACTTCAAAATGAGAAGATGTGTTTTCATCAAGCCTTCCATCAGCTTTTGCTAATAATTGTTTAAACCACAGGAATTAGTGGGCATAGAGGAAAAGGGTATGACATACAGTTTTTAAACAGCTGATAGATACTGGTTCCATTATTAGGACCTGGAAGAAGAGAATTAAAAAACCAGTTGTTCACTCCAGGCTGCTCCCCCACCCCCAATAAAAGTGATATAGACAAGGAATGGAGGGGCAAAAAAAAAAAAAGTGAGAAGGAAAAAAGTCATATAGGGTGAATACCTTTCTCCACAACTCTAACTCGGATTTCTCCTGGTTTGACAACAATGTCAGGTGGGTTCTTGACATCGCAAATGTACGTGCCGTTGTCCCGGAACTGCATGTTTGATATAGTGATAGAAGCATCTTTCTTGTTAAGATCTCCAGCCCAAGTGATCCTGTCTTTAAATGGTATGTCCTTTCCAGGGTATGACTTTCCATTAGAGTAATAGAAAAACTGCAGTCAAGGAAAAGAGGATATAAGAACAATCCAGTTAGCGATTACGGAGCCACCGTGCTTCTCTCACTATTACAGCATTCTCCCAGAGTCAACTGTGTTATACACAGCCAGCAGCTGAGGTTTTTCTCCTCCTGCCTCGCCACTTCAGTCTGCCTTGTTGCCTCTTGATCACATAACCATGTTTGTACCTCAACCATACCAGCACAAGAGACTGCAAGTTTCAGTTTTCTGTTGGTTTTGATTTGTTTTGTGGTTGGATTGGTTGGGGTTTTTTTTTTCTGTTTTGCAGACAAGGAGGTGGGGGAAAGAGAAAAAAACCTGGCAACCTGCTAATAATTAAAGGATAGAGCAGTCCTGGAACACAGCCATCTGTCTTTCAGGCACAAGTAGCTGCCTGCATCCCAGCAGAAAAAGGATGCTAAGTTTCCTATCTTGGGTTTTGCTGTGTGTTACTTGCAACTAAAGCACAGCTAAATTAACATGCAGTACTCTCCCTTCCTTCCACCCCCTCAGAAAATCCCATGACCAGTTTAGAGGATATCTAGCTGTTTTCCAGAAACCTTCAGGTAACTAAATATAACTTTCTCCCAGTTTTTAAGTGACTAAGCTGCACATTGGCTCTGCACTCCCTATACATGACCAAAAATCTTTGAAGAATAAACCTCTTTAGTATAGACTAAGGAGAAACTGAGTATTTCCTAACTACACCTGCCTAAAATTGGTATTAACAGCAGTAGAAGTGCATAGACTTCTACAGGACAATTCTGCTTTCAAACACATGGGATACCCTAAGAGAGGCATCAAGGCCACAGGAGAATTGCAGGAGCACATTCTTTCTTAATTGGATATCCTGGAAGACAGCAAGACAAACCTAACCAACAATCAACCTGAATTCCCTTCAGTCCAGTCTCCAGAGAACGATGAAAGAAATTTAAGACAATATTCCAGCTTCCTCTTTGTCCTGCCTTACTTACAAAGCAGTGTCTCTGCCACAGAACAGACTGCCTACAAGACAGTCATATTTCCACTCAAGTCATCTCCTATCCCTTTTCCTTTTCCTGCCCTTGATCTCAGGCTTGCTATTCCAATACCCTCTCTATCAGACCTGCACTCCGAATATCAGGCCTTATCACCTGGCAGCACAAATCTTGTCCAAATCAGGTATGTGCACATCATGGCCATCTGTCATGCTGCAGTCAATTTTATTTGTTGTCTACAGATTAACACAAATCCAGTAAACTATTTCATGTGGTAGAAAGTTGGCAAGCACATAGTCAGCTGTCAACATTTTGGAGGGACTCTGCATCAGTCTGCAGCTTTTCCAGCTGGACTGTAACCCTTAACACAGCAGCACTGCATTACCACACCCCTGTGCACAAGGGAAATCATCCCATTGGAAGTCTAGAATGCCAGAGGCAGATTCCTCAGCTCACTAGATGTCCTCACCTAGGGGAGGAGAAATCACAAAGTAGAATAGGTCCTGAAACACTAGCTAAGTGATTCAAGCCATCCCTGGCCTACGGTAGAGTGATCTAACATGAGACTTCTTTTGAACATGTCGTGAGGGAAGGAGACAAGCAGGGGAAGCTCCCAGTCCAGTCAGCCTCACCACATGGCCACAAGATTGGCAGTGTGATTCTAAAGGGGCACAGGACCATCCTTGTCAAGAGAAGCATGGCCTTAGCTCAGACATAAGCTGATCGTGAGATTGATCTTCCGAATTCACACCTACCAAGCTATGCAATGCCGTGACTTGGGCTCATAAATAAGCATCCCCTCTATACCTTCCCCAGACCCTCGAAAGAAACAGGGAATCAACATCAAACTGTGCTGGGTCACTTCTGCTCAAAGATAATTTGCTTTTCTCTCAGTTGTGCTGATAGCTACATCCAGGTGGAACACCTGAACTGATTTCAATTTTAAAAAAAAAATGTTATGTACTGAAGCTGTATTCCTACAACTGGACAGTGATGCAGAAAGGGAACAGCAAAACAGGATATGTGGAGAGCGGAAAACACACCAACAGATGGCTTCTCTTCACCCATCCTGTTCAACACTGGCAGGAAATATGCCCTACTTCCGTAAGCTAATGCCAAACTACTGCTTTGGATTCCCAATGGGAAGAGCTCCCTCTTCAAAACTAAATATTTATTTCACTGAGATTCAGAAGCTTGTTCTTCAGAGCTCTATATATTTAGGAAGATGCTCATGCACCTGGTTTTGACCATCCCTGCTCTGAGCATTGAAGGGCTCCTAGAGTCTAAATGAGCTCATGTCTGTAGCAGGGGGAAGGAGACAAACAAACAGGCCGAGCAATCTGCTGTCCCCACATCTTCAAAGCTGCCCCAGAGTTCCTTGTTTTGCTTCCTCTAAATTCTCACTCAGGACAAGGAACAAGAAAGAAGCAGAAGTGTCTGAGGAAGAAGAGGAAGAAGACAGCTATCAACCTACCACAGCCATTTCTTTGAAGACTCATATCCAAAGGATCTGAGCCCACTTAGGCCCAACATACAGGAACTGAGCAATGACAAATAATATTTGCCTGAGTTCCTTGCTAGCCTGATTTTTCACTTGTCAAGTAACTATAATACGAGGATGTAACTGCTTACTGATTTGAGCTATTCAATTCTGTTCTGAAACCAGGGAGACTGGTCTTACTCTAAACCCTTTCAAACAGAGGCTATACAGTACACAAGCAAAATAATGAACGTGTACAATACACAATGTAACACTGCAATTACAGTGGAAATTCAAATTCTGTGACTACTATATTCAGTCAAATGCAAAAGGATAGAGGACTCACAAGATTCCTAGATGCTCATCTACTTCCTATATACAGCTTCCATACCAATACCCCTCTCCTAAGACTAACAGAGTAACTAGTGTATTCTGTGGTCACTGCACACTCCAGTCTTGGCAGAGATCTAGCAGACTGCAATGTTTTTATACAACTCTAAAAAAGCCCCCTAAAATCACAGTGATGGAGACACGGCACACGGAAGGAGGCTCCAATCTGTATTCGCTTGCTCCTTAGAACCAACTAGAAGAGCACTGCTCACCTATCCCAGCCTCCCCTCCCAGGTGTGCTCCCCTCCAGCCATTCCTTACTGAGATACGAGTGGCTGCTCCCTCTGGTTGAAAGCTCCAGGAGACGGATGCTGCGCTGCTGATCACTTCTACGGATGTGAATGTGCACGGGAGCTTTGCGTCCGTCCCGTTCTCCACAAACATCTCCTCCGGGGTGTTGACCTCTACTGCTGATACTTGGACTGCACGGGAAAGGTAAAGAGAAGAAAGAAGGAGAACAAGAGGCATCAGTGCTGCTTTGAGAATCACGAAGTCCACATCAGACTGCCTACAAGGGGAGAAGAGAAGAGGCATCAATAACTCCTGCATCAAGCGTTTGCACAGACATTGCATTATACCTGCAATCAAACAAGTATAAAGCAGGCCAAGTATATATTCACTTCTCCTTCCTTGTATTATCTGTGACAGGATGTTTTCCACTCACAGATGTTTCCTCTACAACACTTTGTGGAACTCAATTCTATGGTGCAAAGCATGAGTTTAAAACTTTTTCATACTAGCTGACAGCAGCCATTGTAATAATTAAGCCTCATCAGAGGAACTAACAACCTGGCCCAACTATTACTCAGTTTCCTCTCTGGCACACATCTTGCCTCCTATCTCCAGTTCTTCCTAGCTGGAGGTAAAACAAAAGCTCACCTCAAGAAAGCTGAGGAGCAAACTTCTCTCGCTCCCTGCTATGCCATCTACTCCTGCTCTCTGCCATGCTCCAAGGTCTGTATGTGCAAGGCCTCATAAATAATCACTCGGTTATAGTTCAGAAGCATGAGAGTAGTTTAATTTTTTTCTACCTTATGCACAGTCAAAACAGCAAGCAGGCCACAACCACCCCCCAAATTTAAAGTAATCAAGGTTAATACTGTGCTTGTACTGGTAGTTTCCCTAACAAGTAAGTAACACTCATCATGATTTGGAAAACCTGTTGAAGATATTCTTTATTTGGCACCTTCTAAACTGCCAATGCATTATCCTTATCCAGATTTAAGCAGATACATCTCTACATTCATTCAAGTATATGCTGAAAAACAAAGGATGCTGTTGTGACATCACAACAGAATGTCTGTCACGGTTCATGTCACATCCACGTGACAGCAAAAATCTTGTAAAGTCGGTGTGGGTGGGTGCACATGTGACATGTGTCCCTGGTACCTCAAATGTAAGTTTTGATTTTTATTAAACCACGATTTTCAGTATAGAGGTGATAATAGCAATCTACTTCCATTCATAGGATTCTATGTTTCTGGACTCCAGTATGTTAAATCCCCTTGCCAGAAGAGAAGAACAAATCTTCCTGCTCCATCAGTACCTCAGCTGATTTGTTTCTCAGCTTTGAATAAAGTAGCTTGAAGCAGACAAACCAAACAGAAAGATGCAAGTTGAAGACTGTTTAAATAAAAAGAAAGAAAAGAAAAACCCTCCTATATTAGTCTTTAAATAATGAGGTTTGTGCTTTTAGTCAGTGAGAGCAACCAGCTCAGCAGCCTTCAGAGGCTGGACAGCAAACATCTGACAGAATGAGTGTGCAAGCAAGGGTGGGAGAATTGAGCACACCACAGTAATTGCAATAACCAAAACCAGAAGAAACCACCATTCATTAATCCTGCTGTTCAGAGTCCACACTGGTCACTTCCAAAATTCACTAACTCCTCAGTCCCATCAGGTTATCTCTGACACCTCAGACTCTCCTGTCATCACTGCTCTCATTTCCAAGAGAAAAAGCACCCCAAGGTGGGTGGGGAGTAGAGGTGGTGAATTTTCATCACAAGGTTCTATCAGAGCTTCCTTTCTCTTCTACATACTCTGACTATGGGCCAAAAAATATTCTTTTCTAAAACAACTACCAAATATTTATTTGGAACACACAAAGACTCCTAGCAATCAAATTAAATGAACTGAGAGCTGCTGTGCTTTATGTATTTTTTTCCAGCTAATGGTGTAGAAAAGAGAAATAAAATAAAATAAAATCCATTGTATTAAGTCCAAACCACAGAACAAACCTCCCTTTCAAGCATAAAACAAGCAAGATGCCCTCAGTATTTGTGGGGGAAGAAAAGAGTCTGCACAGACATTGTCTGCTTGTACATGGTACAGAGAACTCCTTGCCACACACAGGCAGTGGGTAGTACAGATCTGCCTAATTTAAAGAAGTCACTGTTCTAACTCACTAGAACTGTAGTGAAAAAAAAAAAAAAAAGGAAAAAAAAAGAAAAACACTTCTCCCTACTTCTTCCCTAGTCTGGGAAGGAACTACGTAATCCTGTACAGATATTTCTATCAAACTCCATTTTCATCTGCCCTATTGTTGGCTCAATTTCATGATGTTCTTTGCTGATTTTCTCCCCTCTGCCTCTTTCACTGCTTCAAAAATATTTTTCCCGTTTCTGTTGCCTTACAGCATGAGACACAGGCTCTTTCAATCATAACCTGCTGCTTTGGTAGAGAAACACTGACACAACTTTTGTCAGTTTTCATCTTCAGCCCCCTAATCCCATACTTTTACTGATATGGTGGCTGCTCCCACTACCTTGGACTCTTTGGCCTCCTCTGTAATAATAAAATCCACATAGATCATCTCCAGCTCTAGCTCTTTTCCTCCTCTTTCCACACTTACCAGGATTACATCCAGCTTCCAGCTCCTCCATCTATTTAAATATTTCAGTTGGAGAAAGTCAAATTTTGAGTCATATTTCAGTCACACTTACCCACTGCTCTATTCCTCAAGGTTACTCAGCCTTAGTTCCTCCCAAAAGGAAAAAATTATCACAGGAGACTGTCTGAGAGAGAAGAGTGCTTTAGGAAGGGAAGGTCTGCAAGGTACATAGGGCAAAAAAAAACATCTGCTCTTCTCCCATGCATCCTCCTTGATCCCATCACCCTGTCCAACTGCCCATAGCCCAGAATTTCCTTCTGAACATCTCATCTAGCCTTCAGCTGCTTTTATTCTTTTCAGCAGAAAAATGCTTCTATTTTTCTCACCTATCATCAAAATAATTTGGGAAAAAACCCCACCTGTGCCACTTCAGCCATTTCTTTTAAATCTCTAGTGTTCTTCGAGCAGTTTTACTCCAACTATAAGACCTCTCTCCAGCTCAATTTTTAACCACCACACTTCAATGTGGTGGTTAAAAATTCAGCTCTCCATCCACATCTTCCTTTTCAGACAACCCTCCTACTCTTGAAATAGGACAAGACACTCATATTCTTACTAACTTACTAATCTTACTTACTAATCTTTTCTTATTTTTCCCACCATGGATCTTCATTCTTCATCAACGCTCTCTCTATTCTCAGGTCTCTCTTTCCTCGGTATCTTGCCTCAGAGATCTCATCTGCAAAACAAGTTCAAGCTCCCATCACTGCACTGACTACACAGATCCGCGTCTCTGCTCAGGATCTGTCTCCTTATGTTCAAAGAACAGCCTCAGTCTGACATCTTTGTCAATGCTACGTTGTCAGGTCACACCAAATGGGACTAAAGCACCGTTCATTTCTTCCCCCAGAGCCCTCCACAACTGCTTTTACCACCATGGACCTGCCACATGTCTCTCCAACTCAACACTTGTGCAGCACCTCTGACTTTGAACTCTTCCCAGGTCAAAGCAGTGTCTTTCAGAGTTTCCAGTCACCTGTTCAGCTGACACCAGACTAAAACCTCCAGTTTGCACCTTGGCTTTTAATATTGTGGTGTCCTTTTTGCTCTGGACAGATGGACAGTAGCAGACCAGTAAGTACTGCAGTTCCTGGCAACCAAGCTGCTCCAAGGGTGACACCAAGAAGAGGGAGACACCACATATGCAAGATCACTGCTTCCTTCCATGAAGCGACTATTGACAATGTAGTACTCACCACATACTTGCCCAGAGCAAGCATAATTCATTACACAGCACTACCACCTAATAATCAAATGTATTGACTTCACACTGTATCAACTTCCTTGTTGTGAATGAACAGGACCTTCCTAACTGTGAAGGTGCAGCTCTCTCCAGGAGCTCACACAGAACTGAAGATGCAGAGCTTCTTGGTTTCCCTGTAAACCACCACCATGTCTGCCAGCGTTGCCTTTTCCTGGTCTTAAAGTCAGACACGATTAAGGGGAAAAAGGGGATTTTTACCTCGGTATTTACTTAAGAATCCTTAGGTGTGCCGAAACGCACATCGAAACGCACACCCGAAAATGCACACACCAACAACAGATCACATATACAATTTATAGGCCTTGCAAATTAGCATATCTATCAAAGATTCCCTAATGAGAGGCTTGAATGAACCCCCCATTCCAAAAAGAGCCCCCCCCGGATGCGCCTATCTTAGTTTACAGGATATGTTCTAGAGAGGACCTCAGTGTCTAGGGCTTTCTGACCCCCAGCTGCGAGGCTTTTAGGATGTTTTGTCTCCTGGCTTAATGGCATACTGGGTCTCAGCTAAGTTATCAGACTTAAGAAATTACAAGTATGCAGGCTAAAAGCACTGAGGATGCATAAAAGCTATATAAAAGGGTATATAAAAGGAGTATAAAAGAAAAGGCAAAAAATCATCATGGCATCACCAGGGTACACAAAACCACTGACAAAGCTTTCAGATAATGCAGCCCTGTCCCAGCTCACAACCCCCAGGCACTGTGCCATCACTGGGAATCTTCAGAATGGTAACCAAATATTTCTCTGAACCACCCCTGTGGAAGAAGCCTTTACAGTTACCAAGCAGCAAAGTATGGAAAGATATGGTCATTCAGAGTGATAGCAGACAAGCATTCATAACCACAAGAGTTTGCATCTAGGTAGTTAACCAAAGTGTGGTTAAACATTAGCTTTCAGTGAGGTTAAGGGCAGTCAAGCTTGGTGTTTTCACCACAGTAACATGAAGGACTGCAGCACGGCACAGTTAAGTGGATTTAACTGATGTCTTCGAAATGCAGTACAGCTCAATCAAAAAACTCTTAGAGAAGATGTCCAGCTGCTGTCTCCAGCACACTGATGGGAATTCTCCTCACAGGTGTCCTCTCTGGGACATCTCTGTCCAGCTGAGCAGAGACTGGCCAAGTCACACATGCTGGCACCTTGACCTGCACAGGAGACACAGCCTCCGTGACCTTACAGCTCAAAGCCTGGATCCTTCCTTCCCCTTGTCCACTGCTACTGAGTGCTTCTATTCAGAGCTTGATTAAACACAAAGACATCCCCACCATGGTCCACTCCCCTCCAAAAATTATGTATAAGGTCAGGAGTTGACACAAAAGGGTACACAGGGTTAAAGACATTCACCCAGGCATGGCACAGTACTTCAACTGACACTAAGCACCCATCCCTGTTTCAGCAGGAAGAGACTCTTGTCCCCAACCACATTATAGCATTGGTCTCATCCGAAGCTTTTCAAATCCACACTGCAGCACCTCCTTCTAAATGCTGTCCCTCAGGCCTGGGAGATCTGCTCAAAACCTGCAAAATCCTTTCACTTCCTTTGAGCTCTCCAAAGCATTTGGTAACTGCATCTGTATAAACCCAACAGTGCCTAAGCTGCCAGTGCTTGGAGACCAATGCCTTTTAAAACTGAAGTCATCTTTTCCTACTTTTACCTGTACCCCCTGGTTGCTCATACTTGCCTCATAGCGATTTAAAAAAAAAAAAAACAACATTTCGGCCAAGAATTGTTTTTATTCTACAATTTTATGCAGAAGTATGGTTGACCATTGGGTTTGGTAGCACATCACAAAGAAATCCTTCTGCGCACCTAAGTTTTACACTAATTAACACATAGCTAATTAAAGTCTCTTTGTAGACTACCATTTCTACTGAGATCTTGGATCCAATGAAAACATTCTGTTAATTAAGGCCATAAACACACCAAAATAAACTCAGTTCCCCTGGATTCAACTCAACTTGATCACTAGGAGACCTAACAAAGCAGGAATGCAAACAGATAACACTGTAATCACAGGCATCTTATTTCCACCAGCACAAACACAGACCACATGGAAATTTCCATCAGATTGCTAAATACTGGATGTTTATGGCTGCTACAGTTCCCATCTTACACCAAGAAGAGTGTTACACTCCCCTCCTCTTAAAATGGCTAATCATCAGTTTATTAATTAACAACTTGCTTTGCTTATCTTAAAGACACCTGGTAATACAGCCATGTACACAATTTATAAATGAAGTCACTTATGGATGAAAGGTCTTGACAAAATGACAGAGAATTCAGTGTATCAGTATGTTCACTCTGGTCTCCCTAGCAGCCCAGAAGTTTCATCAGAAAGGAGGATGTGGTTTTTTCTAATGACTAAGGGTCATAAGTCACAAAAACAATATACACTTGAGAATCAGGGATTTCATTAAGAAATACTCTTATTCAATGTCAAGTGTCTTGTGAAACACCTACTGCTGACAGCATTCTCAACTACAGTTGCATGGCATTTAGTTCTTCTACAAACCAGTTTCCCTGTACAATCAGCATGACACAATAGCAACCAGATCCCTACAAAACATCCCAGAAAAACAGAACAAAGTTATAGTCCCCAACTGCAACTACAGACACTTTTGTCCCCACAGACCATTTCCTCACTGTGGATAAAATACCTGGTGGAGAAACCTTAGCCTTCCTGCCCTAATAGACAGTAGACATGCCAAAATCGTTCCTCTGAAACTGCACGAGATCTGTTAAAGCATCCAGATGCTGGATAGAATTTCCACACAAAGAATTCCTTCACATCATTTAGTCTTACCAGAGAAGTAGAACCCATGCCAGCAGTTCCACCTAGGAGCAAACCACAGTGTATTTCATAAGGACAATACACAAGTATTAAGAAGCCACATGTGTCCAGCCCCTCATGGAGACTGTCCCTGCAGCCCCCCTGTCACCACAACCTTGATGTCTGCACTCCATACATTTACACAGGACACAAAGCAACATCAGCTACAGAAATGACTAGACAGAGTCACGCCAACCAAGCTTGACACCTCAGTTTCAAAGCAACAAAAACTAAATTCCATTGCCTCAAAGGAAGACAGAAGAGTTTAATTTGACTCTCAAATGCCAATTCACCAGAACAGCTTTTAGCTGCTGCCACAGCACCTCCACAGGTTGCCAATCTTGTCAAGTAACTCAGGCTGCTGGAGGAAAGAGAGCTTCCTGTCTCCAGTAACACAGCCGGTCCTGCAGCACCCTACAGCTCCAGGAATCAGAAGGCACAGCTGTGACACCCAGCCCATGAACACCTACCACCTCCTGTCACCATGCTGCTGGAACCTCCATCCCCCAAGCAGAGACAAGCATCTGCTAACACAACATTCACTTTCTCCTGGCCTCTTTGCACATTCAGCTACGCTCTGCCTGATTCAACAATGAGGGAAAAAATAGCATCTTGTCACCCCAAGTGAAAGGAAAGCAGTTTCATTGAGAAGTCTTAAGCAGGCTGTGGCTAAGCTGTCAAAGCACACAATAAGATGCATGTATCCCAGCCCTGCATACCTGCATGCACCTACTCTGAAGGGACTTAAAAGACAAGACTTCAGAGTCACCGAACTTTGGTACCTCCTTTTCCTCCCACACTGCAGAGTCAGTTTTTGGCATGCTCTCCTCCATATGACGCAGAGCTGCTCATTGTTCTGCCAAGGAGCAGCAAAAGAACCTATGCTGAAATTTACTTTCAAAGCCTGTGCTTTAACCAGAAATGAAGAACAAGCATGAGAAACACCCAAGGATGCCTGAGCTCCCCTGCCAGACAGGCCACAGATTTCTTGTTCAGTCCTGAGGAGATAATTTCCCTGCTGTATCACTCTCTCAACTCTCCCATCTCATAAAACAGAGATGCTTGTAAAGGTGCTGAGAACCATTAACACAAGTAAGCAGTGTAGCTTCACGCTCCTATTACAGGATCAGTCATATGCCAGGTTTGGGCAGATATTTAGTCTTGAGGCAAGTAACTTCTAGTTACTTCTAGTACTTTTCCCTGGGGATCACAAAGCAGTACTTCCCTGCCTATGCTGCAGGCTGGAACACCAATCAGCAGCTCAGGTACTTTCCAAACCACACATCACATTTTTTTTGTTCAATAGCCCTGAAGTGGTTTTCCTTCCATGCCCAACTAAGTTTACAAGCGTTTAAATCCAAGTAAACAGTTCTTGTTGACAAAGCCAAACCAAAAGAGTGGAGAACCCAAAGGGGCAAGTTAAGTAAAGCTGTTCAAAGTGCAAAGGGTAACTGGAACAGCTGATGGCAGCTGTTCTACCTCTAATCTTGCAGTACTAAGAGAGTCACTAACAAACACAGCACATTATTTTCTGGGCACAAGGAAAGACTCCAGAAAATGGGAACTAAGATTACAGAAAGGCAGAAAAGACAGAAAAGTCTCCTTGAAACACACCAGGTTTTTCCCACAAATAGGGAATGAAGCTTGCTTAACTAATGATCTGAGAGAAGCTGGGTAGACATGCTCAACACATGGCAGAGAGAATAAAAAAAGCATCCCACCATCACAAGCATTTCCTAAAATTGCTATGGCAATCCACTAAAACTGTCACAACTACTAAGGAAATGAGAGCATTAAGGATCAGAAGTTGTAGACAAAAACCACAACTAAACAACAGCAAAACCGAAACCCCATGGGGTGGACAGTAGAGACTGACATATTGCTGGCTGGAACAAAAGCTTCCCTCCAGGCTTTTTTCTTTTTTTGGTTATTAGCACTATCTCAAGTGAAACTATGTTAAAAATACCAGTCATGTTGCCAACTGTTGATGGCATGCAGCATCTTTTTGACAAAATCTATCATTAGCAGCAGGGGAACTACCAATTTCCAAAACAAACTAGGCAGTAAAATTTAGGATGTGCATACACGAATTTCATGAGGAGATACAGTGCAAAGTCTATATATCAGACATAAGAAGCTGCCCTTTTTCTGACCCTTTTACAATAATCAATCCACAAAGCTGCAACCAACTCAGTGACAACATAGCTACACACACCAAGAAACATCTGCAAAAGCTGCACTTTGAACCATCCAAGGTATGAGTAGCACTCCATGAACAGTCACTCCCACCTGCCATCATTCCTGAACCAGAATCATGTCCATCTCTTGCCAAGTATTGGTGTTTCCACCAGCCTGAAAGGTGAGCACAGGATTTTTTTCCTGCGTGCAGAGAGACTTGATTAAAACCTGTTAAATAAAATCCCACTACTTAACAGAGCAAGAAGACACAGATCAATGAAATTATGCCATCCAAGTGATCACCCTCCTCAGCTAACAGGGTATTCACACAGCCAATCTGTTCTGGTGTGACTGGAGACTTACTTCAGCAGTTCAAGCAAATCCAAAGCCCTTGGAGGACCAGATTCCTTACTGATCCGTGGACTGCTGAATGCCTGCAGCCATCTCTGGCACCAAGCTTGCAGCAATCTCACACTTACTTGCTAACTGAATTGCTGAGCAAACTCGTAACCAGCTATAACCTGCAGCAGCACAACCACAAAACCAAAAGGAAAAGCCCATGTTAAATATTTCAAAGCATTGTTTCCCAAGAATTTGTGGTGGTGCCAATTTAAATAGCTCACATGCACACTCAGAACGAGATGAATCTGATCAGGAACTAATCTGTGTTCAAAACAGCCCTTTCACCATTGTTTTCTTTTAAACCAGACCAACACCCTAGCCCAGTCCACTGTATGCTGTTTTGTACAACTGAGAAGGGTTAGAAAGGACCAAGTAGGAGCTGATTCAGCTGGTTCTTCCCAGCTTCTCTTTTGTGAAGTGTTTATGGCCTCCCTGGTAGCACACTCTACATCACTTTCCAAGTTCACACATGTGGTCATTTCTAGAACCATCCTTGGATTGGAGCAGCGCCTTAATCCACACCTGACTTTGTCAAGCAGCAGGGTAAGAAGCATCTCTGTGCAGCCATCATCTCAACACCTTCCACAGTGAAACCATCAAGATCCTGCAAGACCTCGATCTGAAAACTTCAAGACACAGTAACCAGATTTCAGAACTCCTGTTGCACATACAGCTTTATGGAATTTATTACCAAGAGGGAGCCCCGTTCACCACCTCTCATTTGCACACGTTACAAAAACAAGTTACTGAATAACAGGTGGCTTGCAGCCAACATTAAACTCCTCCAGCACTGGTCATTTCACCCACCTGGAAATGACCTGCCCTGATTTACCTCCATCTCATGAAGTGAAAGCGCCACCAGCCACCACTGACAACTGCTACACTGCCCAGAGTTTAACCTTCCCTTAAGGATCAGAATCTTAGTCTGATTTGAAACATTGAACGTAGGGTATAACCAATGTTTCAGGGCAAGTTCCCTTTGTGCCCTTTAACACCATGTGTGTAAAGCATCAGTAAATGCACCACAAAGCATCTTTTTCTGCAGGATTGGAGGAAAGAGAGTTCACAAGAACAACCACAGCCTTCCAGTTTCCTTAGGCACTTTAAGCCAAAACCTAGCAGCAGCATCGAGTGGAAATTGCCAACTCAAGAGATACATAAAAATGCAGGAGCTGAAAAGCACAGCAGCCAAAGGGAGCAATATACAAGGACTGCAGGCTAACCCCAGGAGGCAGCTCAGCCCTGCACAGACCCTTGCTCGCTCCCCCCGGTGCGATCAGGGAGAGAACTGGAAGTGTAAAAGTGAGAAAACTCGAGGGTTGAGATAAAGACAGTTTAATAGGGAAAGCACAAGCCATCATCCACTGCTTCCATCAGCAGGCAGGTGTTCACCATCTCCAGGAGAGCAGGGCTCCTGGAGATGTAAAAGTGACTTGGAAGACAAATGCTGTAATTCCAAACAGCCCCCTTCCTCCTTTTTTTCCCAGCTTTTACTGCTGACTATGACTTCTGTGGTGTCTTCCCAACTCCTCAGGCAACCCTAGCCCACCTGCTGTAAGGGAGGGGTGACAAACAAAAAAGGCCTTGGGGTGTGTAACCAATGCAAAACATTGTGATCGAGGCTCTTTTCACCACAAGTCCAAAACTTAGCACCATCCAAGCCACAAGGAAAATTAACTGTGTCCCAGCCAAAACAAGTACCAATACATTTATCTGATACAAAACATTTTCAACTTAAAAAAAAAGGCTTATTCAGGACAAGTAATAAAATGGCCCTTTAAAGATAAAAGAGATTGAGAGGAAAAACTGTATTTCAGCCTTCTCAGCAAAAAATACTGATGTTAACCCTGCCTTCAGATGGATTGCCACATCTTCTGTGCTATGGGTACTGCTTACTGCTAAACCCTAATCTGAGTAAACACTTGCTTTTCCACATGACTGCTGTTAGAGATAACAGTGAATCACTGCAGTTAAGAGTTCCCCCAGTCTCTTTGCTAGCAGCAAAGCCAGTTCAGAACTTCTTGTCCTCTCCTGGCACAGCGTTCTCTTACACAAGACATTCACATCCTCTCCATTGTGCTAATCACTTCTTGTGGGGTTCCACTAACCCAGACCAGCAAAGTCATAAAGACAAACAAACCACACACAACAAAACAATAAAGGATATATGCCATAAGGATGTAAACGTTGTCACACCCAGAGCTTCCAGCTTTCTGATGTATTCCTAGGATATCCTGAGTTAGCATTCAATTGTTCAAAAACATGTATTTGCTTGCATACAAGTATGTTTATTTTGTTGACTACATGCAGGTGGTAGAAAGAGCAATGTATGCCATACATGATCAAACCACATCACATCATTTCACACTTGGAGAACTCCCACTACAGGTGCTAATAATAAGCTTTGGATAGATGACCTGATGATGATCTATATGGCACTTTTCCAGAAAAATAATAAGTCTTTAGAAACTACTCAGACCAAAATCTTTCAAGACAAACAGTACAAGACATCTGCCTTATAATACTAGGTTTCATTTTTTTGGTCTTCCATCTCAACTCTGTATGGGGCACAGGACATCCGCCACGCATCAGGACAAGGTGGGTCCACAGACAGGCAGTGAAATTGCTGTTTAATACAATCAATTTTAATTCAGATAACAAGCAACACAGCCATGCACGCTATTACTTACACAGAGGCTGAGACTGTTGGATGGCCAGGGCCAGGAAGTATCTGGCCACTTTACCTCATTTTATCACTAAAATATTAAGGTACAGACTTTGCAACATATTCAAAAACTTCTTGCTGCTGCTGCTGCAAGCGAGGTAAGCTGAGAGGAGTTTATCCAGCTTTCCCCTTTGCAGAACCCACTGAGCACTGCAGGCAAGGAAGTTTTCCTACCTGCAGTATCAGTGGGCTGAAATTAAAAGGACTAACAGCTTCTGACGGGGTGAATGCAGGAATTCTGACTAAAACTGGCACAAGCACAAAGTGAGCATTGCAACCCTGACTTACACTGTTATTTTCAGGAAACATTTCAAGCAGCAACTGAAAGGGGCTGGTGAGCTCAAAGCAGTAACAGGCACTTGAGCTATTTAACATCCCAATACTCTGCTTGTTACTGACCCATGTGTATGTGCCCACGTGCATTTGTATGCGTGTGTATCAAAGGCGTAGTAGGAGAAAATAAACATCAAAAAAGATCAGGCTTTGTTGGTATCAAAAAGAATAATAAAAAAATCATCATTATTCTTTCCAGTAACATCTAGACATTTTTTGAGACTTCCAGGAGTAATCAGGCACCACCCTCATGTCAAACTCAGGCAGGATACCACTTTAAGTCATACTTACATGGCTTACAAATGCACAGCTGAAAAATAATCCATTTTCTTGATACTCTTGGCTGGTTGTTCCAGGCTCACTCATGCACAGAAGAGATTATACCTAGATCAACTACTTATGCTACAAAATGTCCACAGAATCACAGACAGCACATTTGACAATGATCCTTCATTCTTACAAGTAAATGAAGCAACTGGGTTTTCAGATGACTGAGCATAGAGAAGCAAGATGAACTCCTAACCCACACATGCAGGGGCACACAAGAAAATAAGCCCAGAATTGTGTTATCTGTGCTCAGCAGTGAAGCAACTGGGCTTGGCAGAGCAGGCTGTGGTGTTTAATGGGGCCTGCACAGCACAGCACCCTAAGCAATATCCCTGTCTCACTGCAGGTTATTGGCCACAGGAACAGACCTGCCAAGGAGCATATGAAGAGGCAGAAGAGCAGGCACGAGGCACAGCAGCCACGTGTACAGCACATTACCCAGCCACACGTCACATCTGAGCGAGGGAGCAGCTACAGCCCTCTGCAAACACCAAGCCTGCCCTTGCCAAAAAAGGCAGGTTTTGATTTCTGAACCTCTCACGAAGTGAAAATCCAGCATGAGGAAAGGGAATGGGAAGAGGATCCTTGAAAAAACATCAGGAGCCAGAATGACACAGGCAAGCAGAAAGGCAGAGCACCAACCACCCAGGACTCCTTAGCACCCCAAACTCTGGGGAAGGTCATCTTTACCTTCCCATCACCAAACTCCTTCAGGTATGCAAAAGAGGTGAAGAGACTGCATTCTGATCACTTATTCCCATGCAGAGATGTAAACCTTGCTTTTCACAGCAGACAGGAGGATTAAGGACGTGCAAGGAGAGAAGAAGCCAACACGGGAATAAATTCAGACCTTCTACAATGATCTGCTACTTCCACCTACCCACAGCATTACTGTAGCTGTACCTTTGGTTGTGGTCAGGGGAAATATGCTTCCTTCTTCTCTTGTCTCCATATGTATTTCTAAAGATCTCAGTTTTACTGTAATATACGCATATTTCACATCTACCTACTTAATTCTAAATACTGAGGCTGTCTCTAAAGATACACAGCAAGCCTTAGCAATCTCTACTTTATTGCAAAATGCAGTCATCTTAAACAAATGCAAACAATGTTCTTTAAGAGGAATAATAATAGGAGTTAGATGTCGTTGTGAGGGTAGGGAGGCACTGGAACAGTTGACCAGGGAACCTGTGGATGCTCCATTCCTGGAAGTGTTCAAGGTCAGGTTGGATGGGGCTCTGAGCAACCTGGTCTAGTGGAATCTAGTCCCTGTCCATGGCAGTGGGACTGCAGTAAGATTATTTTTACGGTTTGCTCCAACCCAAACCATTCTAAAATTCTATGAAATACGTTTTAAGTTCCTTACCACTCAGCACAGTTTCTTAATAAACCATTTCCCAGACAGACTAACAGTTTTACACAGTTTTCCAGACATATGAACTGAGGAGGCATCAGGCTTCTTTAATGTGTCCTACTTAAGTACTTCACGAAGTTTTACCCACTAAGCAAGTACTGCCAACCCAAAATATCCATCATTGGATATTCTGGGTATATATAATTGGATATTCTCTCACTGTCCATGCCCAGCCTCTACACATGCTGAGCTGGCATAGGAAATGTGTGTAACTTTTCGTGTCCAAGTAATGTGTGGAACCCTCTGCCCTCTGAGAACATAAGCCACAGCGGAGTTAAGCATCACTCTTGCCATTCCTACAGCTCCAGAGCCTTACACTCCCTCACTGGAGATATTCCAGAACCATCTGGACACAATCCTCTGCCATGTGCTCTGGGATGACCCTGCCCGAGCTGGAAGGTTGGACCAGACGACCCCATTCTGGTCCCTTCCAACCCGACCCGTTCTGTGGTTCTGCACTTACCCTCCACCTATACGAGTCATAAGCGCATCATCTGACTGACATAATTCCCCCTCCACCCAAATACTTCACCACTGACCGAATCAAGTCATTTACCACAACCCCAGCGTCCCCATTCCTCGGTCACCCCGTGGCTCTCTCAACAAAGGCCACCCGCGTCCCCGGAGTGAAGAACCCATGGTGGTGCTCGGTCCCAGGTTGGGCTCGGTGATCTCAGGGATCTTTTCCAAGCTAATGGATTCTGCGGAACCAGCGCTGACACGGGGCCGCCGCGCATCACTACCCTGGCACAGCGGTTCCCCCTTCCCTGCCCACGCCGGCTCCCGGGGATTTTGTCCCCGGCAC